>CM038638.1:37187660-37287660 GCA_021554675.1 Leuciscus idus | reverse complement strand
CAAGTAATGAAACAAGTGAAGTCTGTATGAGTGAGTCATTGAATCATTCATTCAAGAGATTCGTTCAAAAACTCTGATTCACCCAGTAATGAAGCAAGTGAAATCTGTATGAGTGAGTCATTGAATCATTCATTCAAGAGATTCGTTCAAAAACACTGATTCATCAAGTAATGAAACAAGTGAAGTCTTTATGAGTGAGTCATTGAATCATTCATTCAAGAGATTTGTTCAAAAACACTGATTCACCCAGTAATGAAGCAAGTGAAGTCTTTATGAGTGAGTCATTGAATCATTCACTCAACTCATTTTAAAATAGACTGTGGCAATTAACATTTAGTCAGAACCTGTAGTAAATGATATGTAATTTTGTTCAGTTGTCTGTTCAGAATCATAGGAGAATCATGATCTGTTTTTAAAACATAAAAGCATGTTTGTGAACGTGTCCAGAATCGGTCAGCTGTCCTGTACCCCCCCCGAACACAGGCCGTTCCTCCACGCTCTCTCAGGTTAAGCTGGGTTAGGTTATAATAACTGTCTGATAGATTACACAGATCCTGCAAAACTGTCAAATATGATCCTTATACTGGCATCATTAGGAGCAGAAGTTGTGATTGTTACCGAACATGTTTTGTTTAACTGACGATAACATAACATGTGCTATATTAATATTATAACTGTATATCTGACACCCTCGCCTCTGGCTGACAGCAGAAGACTGAATCATCAAGTGTTTATCAGTAATGAGTTGTGTTAAGATGAAGAACAATCATAGATGATGAAGCCGAGTGTTGAAAGAAGAGCTGAGGCTGTAAAGCACGCTCTCCTGCTGTAATAGTGATGACTAAACACACACAGATGGATCTGTTACTCAGTGTTTGTGGTTTAATTGTAGGTTTGACAGAATGAGATCCTGTGTGTGACAGACAGAAGCTCACACACTCTCACCATCAACACAACCTCGGATGAAGCTGACCTCATCAGGTCAGAGCAGCCCACGTGACAGAGCGTGATGACGTCATCACACAGCACATCCAGAACACACCAGCATCATTACAGCATAAACACTCATCGTTCTGGTTCACCAAAGCATTTATATCGTATGTGCTGGAAACGGGCTTCCGTAGATCACAGCCAGTAGTGTAGAGCTATTGTCGTGAATTCCGAAACGAGGCCATTATTAATGACACTGTATCACTCCTGCAGCAACTACATGACAAGCATCTGCAGTAACACACACACACACACACACACACACACACACATGTAATCATGCAGGCGCGCGCCGCTGTCCTCGGTGCTGAAGCTCGTGCACGAGACTGATCTTATGCATTAGCAGCGAATCGCATCCAATCACGCGCCTGCTTGTTGCTAGGATAGACTGAGATGATGATTCCTCACCTTCTGTCGCTGGGAAGAGCCTCACATGTCCTGACACTGATGTGCTCCACTCCTGTGGGAATGTTATGTTGGGAATTATGATGTTATGTGGTTGTCCGTGCCATGTTATTCTCCGGGATTGATGCTGAGACTGCGCGCGCTACATCCGGGGCTGCTGGGAAATCACGGCACCTGACAGCCGATTCACTAATGCTACTATGACGGAGGCGGGGATCTGAATATTCATGAGATGAACGTTCGCTTATTGGACGGGAGCAGCGTGACGTCAGCGTCAATGACTTAAAATTCAAAACCAGACTTGGCGATTGGAGGACGTAACGTAACGTCAGCATTGTCTAATTAATAATCATAAAGAAACCATTGCTATTGCATTTATTGTTACTCGTTTAACATTTGATTCATTGTATAAAATTAACACAATTTTTTTTTTATAATAATCATCATAGCCTACTTTTTAAAAAAAAAAATCTGTCAACAGGAAAAATATTCGACAAAAGACTATAATATGACATCTGAAAAACAAAAAACTGAGAGAAAATATTCTAAAACTATTTAGAATAACGGAACATCTGCATTAACAATTATTTTTCAAATCTCGAAACTACATGGAAATTAAAAAAGAACAACATATAAAAGCGATTCATCTCCAGGAAAACGTAAAGAAAGTGATCGCCCAAACTCATTCATTTGAACAATTTGATCATTGTAACATGTTTATAGCACATTAGAGAGTGACAGGGGGACGTTACATTGTCTAATTGATATTCGTAAAGAAACCATTGCTATTGCATCTATTGCATACATTTTTACTCGTTTAACCTTTGAATTTATAAAAGTTCACACAAAAAAAAGGTTTGAAAATGTATAAAAGTCTTTTTTTTTTTTTTATCTGTCAACAAGGAAAAAAATCCAACAAAAGACTATAATATAACAAATGAAGAACTAAGAACTTAAAGAAAATATTCTAGAACTATTTTACGGAACATCTGCATTCTATTATTTTCCAAACCTCGAAACTACAGGGAAATAACAAAACAATACAACAACATATATATCAATTCATCCTGAGGAGAACATATAAAAGCAGCTATCGCCAAAACTCTTAATTTTAACATTTTGACCATTTAAAAGTGTTTATAGCACATTAGAGGGTGTCTTTACATTGTCTAATTGATATTCATTAGCCAGGCCTTCGCCATTGGAGGGTTACTACGCAGCGTCAGCCTAGCCCAATTAATATTCAGAAACGAGCCTTCACCATTGGCCGGTGTTAAGAGAACGCTGCATCGGTTGATTAATATTCGTGAACTCGGCGTAAGCCATTGGATAGTGACCTGGTGACGTCAGCGCAATCTAATTAATATTCATGAAGCGAACTTCACCATAGTAGGGGTTGTGATGTCGCCGAACCGATGATGATATCGATAATCGATGCAATAATCCCTCAAGATTTCCAATCGTTACACATCTGGATTCGCTTCGCTCGAATATGATGATGACGTCACACTTCCGCATGATTGAGATTCTGGGATTATAAACACAGACACACTGATTCCCTTCAGCGTTATTATTGTACACTTGTGTGTTTCCTGGTCAAAAATAGCTTGTATAACCACATATTGGATTCAATCCAATATGCCTTTATTTTTGCCTTTATTTGACAATCAAGTCAGATTTATTTCTATAGCGCTTTAGACAATACAGATGTTTCAAAGCAGATTTACCGTAAAACAGGAAAATAACAGAATTAATGATGCAAACTTCATCTAAAAAGACAATATCAGGTCATCTTTATATATAGTGCTTTTGTTTCAGAGCAGCTTTACAGAGATAACTGGACAGTTTGTTATCAGTTTATCTTATGTTTCGTGTTTCCTGGACCTGAGCTGATCATGGACCTCGAAGCTGTTAGTCTGTGTGTCTTTACTGGAGTAAATGTGTTTGTGAAAGACTGTAGTATGATCACTTCTAAACATTTAAAACTGTTTAGGAATGAATTCAAGTATTCTGACAAAACCAAAAGCTTTTTAAAAACTATATATTTTTTAAAGCTTTTCAAATTGATGTAACTAATATTATATTGCAGCTTTTATCACAGTATTTCTATTTTTTACATGTTCATTTTATATTTTAGCTGTTGTTGTTATTCTCTGTTGTACACACTCTGAACTGCTCCACAATGCCTTGTATTTGTCTTGTACTTTTTGCATCGTACTCGTCTCTAATTGAACCCAATAAATAAGTTTAACAGTATTCTGTCGGCTATGAGTGTAATGAGTGACAGGAACACTGGCGGATCTTTTTTTATGTCATTAGTGACTAATGTAATGTCAGGCATGTCTTCATTTCTGTGAATAAACTACATGAAGCTTTTAATCAACATGTTTTTATTTCGACCACTGAGTGTCAGCAGAATCACTCCTGAGCGAGCTTACACACATCAGATCCGAGAATCCGTGAGGATCCAGGAGAACAGGGAACGTTCTGTCAGAGTTATGGCACTAATGTTCTTCCAGGAACATTAATAGAGCGTTCGTTCAAAGTTATCTGGTCTTTAATAATGTTCTCAAAACGTAAAAGGGTTTTTTCAAATGCTACTTGTTTCAGAACATTAGAGAACATTCATAAGTAACGTTTCCATGATTGAATAATGATAAAATGTAATGTTTCCTCAACGTTCACATAAACAAAAAAATATTTTATTTTTTAAATTGATGTTTTGAACGTTCAGAGAACATTACGAAATAACGTTTTCATAACTTCAAGGGAACGGTGAACACTGGACACTCTAGAGTTTGGCAAGAAACTTTCTTCTGACCTCTGAAGTAGATAAGCTTTGGGACAAACGTTCACGTCATACAATAGCGTCTTTAAAGGTTGCTCTCTGTCGCGTCCTGTCACAGTAAACTGACCTATCCACACCGGGAGTAGACCATCCGGAGACTTCTGGCACACTCTCTTCAACACAGATGCAAATGTACATTCAGAGATACAGGTCTTGTTGAACAGTTGCTAGGGTACTCTGTTTAGTTGCTAGGGAGGGGCTTGGCAGCTGCTAATCATGAAACTTCAAAGGCTGCTTGTCAGTATGAATGATATAAACCAACCGCAACTCCTCTATGACATTCAGAATACAAGATATCTCTCTTTGGCTTTGGGACACACTTATTTTAATCTCACACACTGTTTAGGACGGATAGTATGGACACTGAGACACAGGGATTGTGTGTGTTCTGAGACATCATGGTCACTGGTGTATGATGGGAAGGCCAGAGCCGCATGAGGTCAGCTGACACAGACTCCAGATCAGATCTCTCACACAGGAGGAATGTAGTCCTGCTCACACTGAGAGATTCTGCACGGTTTCTGCCATCGAACAATAATAAAAACTAGAATGTACATTTGCTGAAGGACATGAAGTGGGGCTTGCTTGCAGTGGCAAAACTTGGCACTGGGCAGATGCTAACACAATTAACATTTTGCTAACACGTTTATCATGTTGCTAGTCACATCGTAACATGATTAGCATGTTCTTAGCATGATGCTAATATGATTAACATGTTGTTAAACAAGATGCTAACATGATTAGTATGTTGTTAGCATGATGTTAACACAATCACCATGTTGCATGTATGTTTTAACAAGATGGTAACATGATTAAACTGTCGTAACTGCATTTTAGTTAACATGTTTGACATGTCTTAACACTTAGCTATTAGCATTTAGCTATTCCCTGCTAACATGATTAACATGTTTCTAACATGATGCTAACACAATCACCGTTTTTTCTTGCATGTTTTAACAAGATTCTAACATGATTAACATGTTATTCCTACATTTTAGTTAGCATTTTTGACATGTTTTAACACTTAGCTAACCCCTATTAGCATGTAGCTATTCACTGCAAGCATGTGTAGCATGATGGAAGTCCTGTTTGCTAGCATTAGTCTAAGGAGCCAACCGCCATGTCTCTATGATGTTCTGATGCAGAGATACAGGTCTTGTTGAACAGTTGCTAGGGTACTCTGTTTAGTTGCTAGGGAGGGGCTTGGCAGCTGCTAATCATGAAACTTCAAAGGCTGCTTGTCAGTATGAATGATATAAACCAACCGCAACTCCTCTATGACATTCAGAATACAAGATATCTCTCTTTGGATTTGGGTTGCCAGGGTGCTCGACAATGGTTGCTAGGGCGTGGCCAGGAAGTGCTGAAGGTGATTCATGATTGGCCGTTTGCCCTCTTTTTGAATCTCTCAGTTCTGATTGTTTCCTCAGATTTGCTTTTCAAACTCACAATAGCGAGAGAAAAGTCCGAACTGTGAGAAACAAGCTTTCAGAATTTCCACTTTTGACAAACCTTTATTAGTCACCCTAACCCTTTATTAGTCACCCTAACCCTTTATTAGTTACCCTAACCCTTTATTAGTTACCCTAACCCTTTATTAGTTACCCTAACCCTTTATTAGTTACCCTAACCCTTTATTAGTTACCCTAACCCTTTATTGTGTAAGAGCCTCTGCCAGATCTACATAGTTTAAAATCGCATGTCTGGGTTTTGGATTATTAAGACAAATAAATCCCACATAAAGCATGAGGAGTTTTAATGCGACATCTGTTGGTTATGATAAATGTTCATCAGGATGAGACCGAATCTGTGTTTGTTTCAGTGTGAAGAACGTTTAAATAATCCAGAGCACCGTCAGCCGTTCATCGACGGCTGTGAAGAAGCTTTATCTGTGTTTTACAGTCACAATCTGTGGATTCTCACGTGATAAATCACACAAAAGCACAATGAGACGATCTTCATATCATTAGAATCAGGAGATCATCTCTCCAGAAGACAGTAGAGTGAGCATTCAGTGGCGTTCAGACAATCATCCCAGCGTGTGACTCACAGGAGGCTCATGACCGAGACTCAGACCTGGACACTTCTGCTATTGAGCAGCACATGTTTGTCAGGAACGCGGGACAGACCGAGTCTGTGTTCAGTCATGAGTCTTCAGTCACTGTGGTAACCTCGGGAATATTGACTGTGTGTGTAAATCTAATAATCCTCTCTGTACTGAGACGCATCCGATGTTCAAATCACGCTCTTATAATGTACAAACACAGCAGAAGCCTCCATTCCTGCACATTACTCCTCTTCTTCACATGACTTTAAACAGCAAGTGTTAGTTTGAGAAACGCAGTCTCAGTCGATCATCAGTTATTGATGCACACATAACATAAGTGCATATGAGTGTGTGTGTGTGTGTGTGTGTGATGAACAGATGGGCTGTTTCTTAATGCGCAGGAATGAGGAGCGTCTGCATATAAACCTCAGATTCTCAGAGTCTTCCGTTCCTGCATCGATCTGCTTCTTCTTCACCAGGTACTGTAGATCTTCTTCTTCTGTAGATCTTCTTCTTCTGTAGATCTTTTTCTTCTGTAGATCTTCTTCTTCTGTAGATCTTCTTCTTCTGTAGATCTTCTTCTTCTGTAGATCTTCTGCTTCTGTAGATCTTCTGCTTCTTCAACACGCTTTCATAGGAATCACTAACAGTGATCGAGAGTTCTGAAGCTTTAGATTTGATCTTGTTTTTGTGAAGCTACAGATTTACAGCAGTGATAAAAATCTGATCAGCTCTGGTTCTGCTGTTCAATATCAATGTTTGACCTTCAGTTCTTAAATACTGATCTATGATTCACACCTTTAACAGGTACAGCACTAGTTAGATCACAGTAGTTTAGAATGATGATCTGCTGTGTGAATGCAGCTGAAGTGGAAGAGTAAATACACTGGCTGCCAAATATTTGGAATAATTGTGATGTTTTTAAAAGCTCTGATGTTTTAAAAGATGTTTTAAAAGAGTCTCTTCTGCTCATCAAAGCTGCATTTATTTGATCAAAAATACAATAAAAATAGTGAAATATTATTCTACAGTAAATCATCTGTTTTTTATGTGAATATATAGTAAAGTGTAATTTATTCCTGTGATCAAAGCTGAATTTTCAGCATCATTACTCCAGTCTTCAGTGTCACATGATCCTTCACAAATCACTCTAATATGATTTGATGCTCAACAAACGTTTATGATTATTATCAGTGTTATATTTCTGTGGAAACTGTGATGCATTTTATTTTTCAAGATTCTTTGATGAATAGAACGTTTTTAGAACAGCTTTTATTTGAAATAGAATCTTTTGTAACATTATAAATGTCTTTACTGTCACTTTTGATGAATAAAAGTGTTAATTTCTCTATTTTTTTTTATCTTACTCACACCAAACGTGTAGTTTATGATGGTTTCCACAACAATCTGAAGCAGCACAACTGTTTTCAACACTGATAATCATCATAAATGTTTCTTGAGCAGCAAAGCATCATATTAGAGTGATTTCTGAAGGATCATGTGAAAAGCACAGAGTCGAGTAGCACGTGTTTGACGTTTGTAATTGTTTGATTCTCAGACATCATGAGTTGCCCGTCCTCTGGTCAGCAGGGCTTTTACCCTCAGTTCCCTCAGCAGTCGGCTGGTACCGTATGGCCCGGTCAGCCCGGTCAACCCTGCCAACCCTGCTGGCCCTGCCAACCCAGTCAGGCGAGTTGGCCGGTTACCCAGCCCAGCGCATCGATCCCTACGACCTGGCCGGTCCAACCCACCCAACCAGGCTGGCCAAACCCTCCAACCACCCAACCAGGCTGGCCAAACCCTCCAACCACCCAACCAGGCTGGCCAAACCCTCCAACCACCCAACCAGGCTGGCCAAACCCTCCAACAGTGCAACCAGCTCAACCCAACTCACCCATCCAACCAGTGCAACCCAATCCGCCAATCCAACCAGCGCAGCCAAACCCACCCATCCAACCCAACCCTCCAGTTCAGCCGAACCCACCTGTCCAACCAACCTGGCCAGCTCAGGTACCCACCCCGACAGGTTACCTCCCGTCTCCAGTCCCCCCAGCGTGGCACGGTAACCCTGGTCAACCCGGTTGGCCCGGTCAGACACCCGCAGGAGGAGCCCCACAGCCGTGGCCCCCGGCACCAGTGACCGCTCCTGTAGTAAGACACTAAACCAGCTCATGATGGGTGATGGACAGAGAGAACAGAACCATTAACAATGCTAATGATCACAACCAACTGGAAAATAAATAAGCTTATCTGTAGGCCAAAGGTCATGTGTCCAGTCGATTCATGTGTTCAATTAACATGAGGAAGGTTAATTGAACAAAACACTGCGAATAAAATCCTGAAAAAGGTCGATTGAACAAAACATAGCGAATAAAAACCTGAAAAAGGTCAATTGAACAAAACATAGCGAATAAAAATTGAACAAAACATAGCGAATAAAAACCTGAAAAAGGTCAATTGAACAAAACATAGCGAATAAAAACCTTTATGCCGATTGACAGAAATATTGCGAATAAAAACCTGAGTAAGGTCGATTGAACAAAACATAGCGAATAAAATCCTGAAAAAGGTCGATTGAACAAATCATAGCGAATAAAATCCTGAAAAAGGTCGATTGAACAAAACATAGCGAATAAAATCCTGAAAAAGGTCGATTGAACAAAACATAGCGAATAAAAACCTGAAAAAGGTCAATTGAACAAAACATAGCGAATAAAAACCTGAAGGCCGATTGACAGAAATATTGCGAATAAAAACCTGAGTAAGGTCGATTGAACAAAACATAGCGAATAAAATCCTGAAAAAGGTCGATTGAACAAATCATAGCGAATAAAATCCTGAAAAAGGTCGATTGAACAAAACATAGCGAATAAAATCCTGAAAAAGGTCGATTGAACAAAACATAGCGAATAAAAACCTGAAAAAGGTCGATTGAACAAATCATAGCGAATAAAAACCTGAAGGCCGATTGACAGAAATATTGCGAATAAAAACCTGAGTAAGGTCGATTGAACAAAACATAGCGAATAAAAACCTGAAAAAGGTTGATTGAACAAAACATAGCGAATAAAAACCTTTAGGCCGATTGACAGAAATATTACGAATAAAAACCTGAGTAAGGTCGATTGAACAAAACATAGCGAATAAAATCCTGAAAAAGGTCGATTGAACAAATCATAGCGAATAAAATCCTGAAAAAGGTCGATTGAACAAAACATAGCGAATAAAATCCTGAAAAAGGTCGATTGAACAAAACATAGCGAATAAAAACCTGAAAAAGGTCAATTGAACAAAACATAGCGAATAAAAACCTGAAAAAGGTCAATTGAACAAAACATAGCGAATAAAAACCTGAAGGCCGATTGACAGAAATATTGCGAATAAAAACCTGAGTAAGGTCGATTGAACAAAACATAGCGAATAAAATCCTGAAAAAGGTCGATTGAACAAATCATAGCGAATAAAATCCTGAAAAAGGTCGATTGAACAAAACATAGCGAATAAAATCCTGAAAAAGGTCGATTGAACAAAACATAGCGAATAAAAACCTGAAAAAGGTCGATTGAACAAATCATAGCGAATAAAAACCTGAAGGCCGATTGACAGAAATATTGCGAATAAAAACCTGAGTAAGGTCGATTGAACAAAACATAGCGAATAAAAACCTGAAAAAGGTTGATTGAACAAAACATAGCGAATAAAAACCTTTAGGCCGATTGACAGAAATATTGCGAATAAAAACCTGAGTAAGGTCGATTGAACAAAACATAGCGAATAAAATCCTGAAAAAGGTCGATTGAACAAATCATAACGAATAAAATCCTGAAAAAGGTCGATTGAACAAAACATAGCGAATAAAATCCTGAAAAAGGTCGATTGAACAAAACATAGCGAATAAAAACCTGAAAAAGGTCAATTGAACAAAACATAGCGAATAAAAACCTGAAGGCCGATTGACAGAAATATTGCGAATAAAAACCTGAGTAAGGTCGATTGAACAAAACATAGCGAATAAAAACCTGAAAAAGGTCGATTGAACAAATCATAGCGAATAAAAACCTGAAGGCCGATTGACAGAAATATTGCGAATAAAAACCTGAGTAAGGTCGATTGAACAAAACATAGCGAATAAAAACCTGAAAAAGGTTGATTGAACAAAACATAGCGAATAAAAACCTGAAAAAGGTCAATTGAACAAAACATAGCGAATAAAAACCTTTATGCCGATTGACAGAAATATTGCGAATAAAAACCTGAGTAAGGTCGATTGAACAAAACATAGCGAATAAAATCCTGAAAAAGGTCGATTGAACAAATCATAGCGAATAAAATCCTGAAAAAGGTCGATTGAACAAAACATAGCGAATAAAATCCTGAAAAAGGTCGATTGAACAAAACATAGCGAATAAAAACCTGAAAAAGGTCAATTGAACAAAACATAGCGAATAAAAACCTGAAGGCCGATTGACAGAAATATTGCGAATAAAAACCTGAGTAAGGTCGATTGAACAAAACATAGCGAATAAAATCCTGAAAAAGGTCGATTGAACAAATCATAGCGAATAAAATCCTGAAAAAGGTCGATTGAACAAAACATAGCGAATAAAATCCTGAAAAAGGTCGATTGAACAAAACATAGCGAATAAAAACCTGAAAAAGGTCGATTGAACAAATCATAGCGAATAAAAACCTGAAGGCCGATTGACAGAAATATTGCGAATAAAAACCTGAGTAAGGTCGATTGAACAAAACATAGCGAATAAAAACCTGAAAAAGGTTGATTGAACAAAACATAGCGAATAAAAACCTTTAGGCCGATTGACAGAAATATTACGAATAAAAACCTGAGTAAGGTCGATTGAACAAAACATAGCGAATAAAATCCTGAAAAAGGTCGATTGAACAAATCATAGCGAATAAAATCCTGAAAAAGGTCGATTGAACAAAACATAGCGAATAAAATCCTGAAAAAGGTCGATTGAACAAAACATAGCGAATAAAAACCTGAAAAAGGTCAATTGAACAAAACATAGCGAATAAAAACCTGAAAAAGGTCAATTGAACAAAACATAGCGAATAAAAACCTGAAGGCCGATTGACAGAAATATTGCGAATAAAAACCTGAGTAAGGTCGATTGAACAAAACATAGCGAATAAAATCCTGAAAAAGGTCGATTGAACAAATCATAGCGAATAAAATCCTGAAAAAGGTCGATTGAACAAAACATAGCGAATAAAATCCTGAAAAAGGTCGATTGAACAAAACATAGCGAATAAAAACCTGAAAAAGGTCGATTGAACAAATCATAGCGAATAAAAACCTGAAGGCCGATTGACAGAAATATTGCGAATAAAAACCTGAGTAAGGTCGATTGAACAAAACATAGCGAATAAAAACCTGAAAAAGGTTGATTGAACAAAACATAGCGAATAAAAACCTTTAGGCCGATTGACAGAAATATTGCGAATAAAAACCTGAGTAAGGTCGATTGAACAAAACATAGCGAATAAAATCCTGAAAAAGGTCGATTGAACAAATCATAACGAATAAAATCCTGAAAAAGGTCGATTGAACAAAACATAGCGAATAAAATCCTGAAAAAGGTCGATTGAACAAAACATAGCGAATAAAAACCTGAAAAAGGTCAATTGAACAAAACATAGCGAATAAAAACCTGAAGGCCGATTGACAGAAATATTGCGAATAAAAACCTGAGTAAGGTCGATTGAACAAAACATAGCGAATAAAAACCTGAAAAAGGTCGATTGAACAAATCATAGCGAATAAAAACCTGAAGGCCGATTGACAGAAATATTGCGAATAAAAACCTGAGTAAGGTCGATTGAACAAAACATAGCGAATAAAAACCTGAAAAAGGTTGATTGAACAAAACATAGCGAATAAAAACCTGAAGGCCGATTGACAGAAATATTGCGAATAGGGATGTTAACCGATGACCGTTTGACCGATGGTTGACCGTATCAACGTTAACCGATCAAAGTTGTCGGTAAAAAAAAAGTGATCTCTAAATTAGGTTCAGGATCTCTAAATTCATGTGTTCAATTAACCTGAGGAAGGTTAACTGAACAAAACATTGCGAAAAAAAATCTGAGGAGGGTCGATTGAAAACATTGTGAATAAAACCGGACAGAGAGAACAAAATCATGATCAATGCTAATAATCACAACCAACTGCTAAATAAATAGGCTTATCTGTAGGTCAAAGGTCATGTGTCCAGTCGGTTCAAGTTCATGTGTTCAATTAACCTGAGGAAGGTTAACTGAACAAAACATTGCGAAAAAAAATCTGAGGAAGGTCGACTGAACGAAACATTGCGAATAAAAACCGGACAGAGAGAACAAAATCATGATCAATGCAAATAATCACAACCAACTGCTAAATAAATAGGCTTATCTATAAGTCAAAGGTCATGTGTCTAGTCAAACTAGGCGGTTGATAGTTGACACAACCTGTCCATGTTTCATCTAACTAACTAATGGGACTGTTACCAAACACAAGTCTCACTGAAACTCTGTTTTGTCTTCAGTCGTCACTTGATTCCTGAATCAAACCCAGTTGAGAAGCGCTGCTCAGTTTGTTCAGCTTTATACCTGCAGGATTGTGTAGATCATGTATTAATATCATAGGCCTACTTTAATGTTCCTGAGCAGATGATAAGGCTATCAATATTTTCGCTGCTTGAAGAAAAACTTGAAGGTTGATTGAACAAAACGTTGCAAATAAATCCCTGAGGACGTTTTGTTCAATCAGCCTTTGCAAATAAAAACCTGAAAGTCAATTGACCAAAATGTTAGGGAGAATCAATGTCTAATAAAAATCAATGTTTTCTCTCCTTTCAGGTGGTTCCTTTCAACATGAATTTTCCCCGTGGCATCTATGACAAGCTAATGCTAACTATCAGAGGACAGATTAAACCAGATGCTAAAATGTAAGTGAGCACTAAAGAGATTTTTACCATTATTTAACCAATGTTACCATTTTTAAAGTCTGGTTGAGTTTCAGAACTTAAGAGAAAATAGTGCCTCACACATCAGAATCATTTGTTGGTGCATCGGATAAACGTCCCATATAAACTTATTTGATAAGTTTAAATCCCAAAAATTAATCCCGCGCATTACTCATATTTGCTACATCACAATTTTCAGTCAATGGACCTTCCTTAAGCCTGACCGAAACACTGCGAATAAACACCTGAGGAAGGTTGATTGAATGAAACATTGCAAACAAAACCTGAGGAAGGTCGATTGAACGAAACATTGTGAATAAAAGCCTGAAGATCGATTGACAGAAATAATGCGAATAAAAACCTGAGGAAGGTCGATTGAATGAAACATTGTGAATAAAAACCTGAAGATCGATTGACAGAAATAATGTGAATAAAAACCTGAGGAACGTCGATTGAACGAAACATTGTGAATAAAAACCTGAAGATCGATTGACAGAAATAATGCGAATAAAAACCTGAGGAAGGTCGATTGAATGAAACATTGTGAATAAAAACCTGAAGATCGATTGACAGAAATAATGTGAATAAAAACCTGAGGAAGGTCGATTGAATGAAACATTGTGAATAAAAACCTGTAGGTCGATTGACAGAAATACTGCGAATAAAAACCTGGTGGAACGTCGATTGAACGAAATATTGCGAATAAAAACCTGTAGGTCGATTAACAGAAATACTGCGAATAAAAACCTGAGGAAGGTCGATTGAACGAAACATTGTGAATAAAAACCTGAAGATCGATTGACAGAAATACTGCGAATAAAAACCTGAGGAAGGTCGATTGAACGAAACATTGTGAATAAAAACCTGTAGGTCGATTAACAGAAATACTGCGAATAAAAACCTGAGGAAGGTCGATTGAACGAAACATTGTGAATAAAAACCTGAAGATCGATTGACAGAAATACTGCGAATAAAAACCTGAGGAAGGTCGATTGAACGAAACATTGTGAATAAAAACCTGTAGGTCGATTAACAGAAATACTGCGAATAAAAACCTGAGGAAGGTCGATTGAACGAAACATTGTGAATAAAAACCTGAAGATCGATTGACAGAAATACTGCGAATAAAAACCTGAGGAAGGTCGATTGAACGAAACATTGTGAATAAAAACCTGTAGGTCGATTAACAGAAATACTGCGAATAAAAACCTGAAGATCGATTGACAGAAATACTGCGAATAAAAACCTGAGGAAGGTCGATTGAACGAAACATTGTGAATAAAAACCTGAAGATCGATTGACAGAAATACTGCGAATAAAAACCTGAGGAAGGTCGATTGAACGAAACATTGTGAATAAAAACCTGAAGATCGATTGACAAATACTGCGAATAAAAACCTGAGGAAGGTCGATTGAATGAAACATTGCAAACAAAACCTGAAGGTCGATTGCACGAAACGTTGCGAATAAAAACCTGAAGGTCGATTGCACGAAACGTTGCGAATAAATATCTGTGGAAGGTTAATTGAACAAAACATTGCGAATAAAAACCTGAAGGTCGATTGAACGAAATATTGATAATAAATATCTGTGGAAGGTTAATTGAACAAAACATTGCGAATAAAAACCTGAAGGTCGATTGAACGAAATATTGCTAATAAATATCTGTGGAAGGTTAATTGAACAAAACATTGCGAATAAAAACCTGAAGGTCGATTGAACAAAATATTGCTAATAAATATCTGTGGAAGGTTAATTGAACAAAACATTGCGAATAAAAACCTGAAGGTCGATTGAACGAAATATTGCTAATAAATATCTGTGGAAGGTTAATTAAACTAAACATTGCGAACAATAACCTGAAAGTCAATTGACAGAAATATTTCAAATAAAAACCTGAGGAAGGTTGATTGAACTAAATATTGTGAATAAAAACATGAAGGTTGATTGACAGAAATATTGCGAACAAAAGCCTGAGGACAATCAACCTTCCTCAGGTTTTTATTCACAATTTTTTATTCAGTCAACCTTTGCAAACAAAAAACCTGAGAGGAAGGTCAATTGACCGAAATTTTGCAAATAAAAGCCTGAGGATTGTCGGCTGTACAAAACATTGCAAATAAAATTGAGATGATGCACATTTTAGCAGTATGTGGGATTTATACATTTTTAAAATGTCAGAACTTATAAATTACTCCAGAGCAAAACATGAACACAGTTTGATACTTTGACAAACGGAGTTAAGGAATTGTTGGTTTTTTTGTTGATAAAAAGGGTGCTACTAACGTTTCTTCTGTCGCAAGGTTCACAATCAACTTCCTGCGCGGTAACGATATCGCCCTTCACATCAACCCGCGATTCAACGAAGGAGGAAAAGCGATTCTTGTCCGCAATCATAAACTGGGGGAGCGTTGGGGGAAAGAGGAGCGGGAGCTTCTGGGGCCGTTTCCGTTCGTGCCGGGACATCACTTTGAGGTAAACGATACGCTGGGGTTCGAACTCCAAGACCATCTGCCTAAAAACAAAGTGTTGAAACGACTCCCGTTTATTGGTGGGATTAAAGCACCAGGAGCGTCCAAAAAGTGATGGCGCCACTCTAGTGTGGTACTGTAGGAGTGTGTGCGATTGACATGAAGACGCGAGTGTCACTGCAGTAACCTTCACGTCTCTCTGTAGATGAAGATCCTCTGCACCTTCACTGAGTTCAAGGTGGTCGTCAACAACACACCCACCTTTGAATTTAAGCACCGTATCAGAGAGGTCAACCAGATCGACCGCATCAACATCCTGCATGACGTGACCCTCACGTCCGTCAACGTGGACACGCTCCCGTGAGACAGGGTCAGCTGAACTAACCATGGCAGAGTATCAAACCTACAGCTTACAGACAGACCCTCAATAAAACACAAAACCTCACGCAAATATCACCACTGGACTCCAAAACGCCTTTCCCTTTAACTGAGAGTTACAGAAAACTTGTATACAATAAAGTTTCGTTTGTTAACATTAGTTAACATGAACAAGCATTTGTTAATCATAGTTAATGCTAATTTCAACAATTACTAATGCATTAAAATCAAATGTATCGCTTAATATTTAATGGAGCTGAGCTACTGTAACTACTAACTACTGTAACTAATGTATTGCTCATTGTTAGATAATGCTAATTATTGCATTGCCAATAGGACCTTATTGTAAAGTGTTACAGAGTTTTCTTCACCAAAACAATGGCGTATTAACTAAGAAATACTACCACTGGTAACACTTTACAATATGGTCAATTACTGTGTAAAACTTCCTTCTTCAAATGCAATCAATAACTTGTTTCTAATTTGTTTGTTTTTTTGTGCAGGGTCAGAAATTAACAGGGGATTCTGTCAAAAATGTGGCCGGAGTAAATACAAATGCCCACAAAATTCAAGATATGACTGCAAAAATAGCACTTGTATAAGATCTTGACTTTTATATGATAACATATGATATGATTTAGCAACATCACAAGAGCAAGAGAGCCGTGTTCACCAATATGAGCACGATTGCAACTGTGATATTGATTTTATACAATAAACAAAATGTTGTTTGTAGAAGATGAATCTGGACATTATTGATGCAGGTGTGATTGTGGTTTAGATGCAGCTTCTGCACAGATTCATCTTGTTAGTGCTTTCATTGAATTGCAGCTCTATATAGTGTCTTATTATTTTAACTGTATTTATTGATTAAATATAAGACATTTCTCAGGCAGTTTGGATGAATTTAAGGAGTGCTGGTCTGGACTGGTCTGGTCTCGATTAGGACTAATGTTTTAACTAATGTTAACAAATACAACTTTTTATTTGAAAAACCTTTAGTACATGTTGAAATTTAAGATGAATAAATGCTGTAGAAGTATTGTTCATAGTTAGTTCATGTTAACTAAACCTTAATATCACATCTGAATGTTACCTTGCCATCTTTACTTTTATACTGTCAAAGTATGATCTCCTAAAAATCTGTTATGGTGAAATAGTCAAATGTGTTGATTTTTCAATAATGAAAACTTCACTAGTGATCTCAAGACAGTGCATTAAGATGATTAAATTAAACAGAGAATAACACGTCATGACTAACATATGCAGTGCTTACTAAGAAATACTAATGTTGAGTGTGAATTAAAGTCAATGTAAATGAATAAAAAAAATTATCTACTTTTAATACATATGATATTTCAGTTTATTGTGTGAGAAATCAGGTCAAACAAAATCACTGATCAAAAATAAATAAAAACAAATAAAAGGATATTTTAAAATGTCATTAAATTATCACTAACATGACACACATTATTAACCTGTTTGGCAATAAAACATGAATAAAATGGATATCCAAAAAATGTAAAACAAACAATCACGAATCACAACTGGTGACTTATAATAAAAAATATTAACATAGACAAGACTTAAATTACATAAGTGGGTGAACTACAACTAATTAAAACTGCAGATCTGGCAAGTATGGAGAGTATGGTGACTATGGAGAGTCTGAAGAGTCTGGAGGGTTTGGATTGTATGGAGAGTATGGAGATTTTGGAGAGTATGGAGAGTCTGTTGAGTATGGAGAGTATGGGGAGCATGGGGAGTATGGAGAGTCTGGAGAGTATGGTGAGTATGGAGAGTATGGAGAGTATGGAGAGTATGGAGAGTATGGAGAGTATGGAGAGCATGGAGAGCATGGAGAGCATGGAGAGCATGGGGAGCAAGGAGAGTATGGAGAGTATGGGGAGCAAGGAGAGTATGGAGAGTATGGGGAGTATGGAGAGCATGGGGAGTATGGAGAGCATGGGGAGTATGGGGAGTATGGGGAGCAAGGAGAGTATGGAGAGTATGGGGAGCAAGGAGAGTATGGAGAGTATGGGGAGCAAGGAGAGTATGGAGAGTATGGGGAGTATGGAGAGCATGGAGAGTCTGTTGAGTATTGAGAGTATGGAGAGTCTGTTGAGTATGGAGAGCATGGAGAGCAAGGAGAGTATGGAGAGTATGGGGAGTATGGGGAGTATGGAGAATATGGAGAGTATGGAGAGTATGGAGAGCATGGAGAGCAAGGAGAGTATGGAGAGTATGGAGAGTATGGGGAGTATGGGGAGTATGGAGAGTATGGAGAGTATGGAGAGTATGGAGAGTATGGGGAGTATGGGGAGTATGGAGAGTATGGAGAGTATGGAGAGCATGGGGAGTATGGAGAGTATGGAGAGCATGGAGAGCATGGAGAGCATGGGGAGCAAGGAGAGTATGGAGAGTATGGGGAGCAAGGAGAGTATGGAGAGTATGGGGAGTATGGAGAGCATGGGGAGTATGGAGAGCATGGGGAGTATGGGGAGCAAGGAGAGTATGGAGAGTATGGGGAGTATGGAGAGCATGGGGAGTATGGAGAGCATGGAGAGTCTGTTGAGTATTGAGAGTATGGAGAGTCTGTTGAGTATGGAGAGCATGGAGAGCAAGGAGAGAATGGAGAGTATGGGGAGTATGGGGAGTATGGAGAATATGGAGAGTATGGGGAGTATGGAGAGTATGGGGAGTATGGAGAGCATGGAGAGCATGGGGAGCAAGGAGAGTATGGAGAGTATGGGGAGCAAGGAGAGTATGGAGAGTATGGGGAGTATGGAGAGCATGGGGAGTATGGAGAGCATGGGGAGTATGGGGAGCAAGGAGAGTATGGAGAGTATGGGGAGCAAGGAGAGTATGGAGAGTATGGGGAGCAAGGAGAGTATGGAGAGTATGGGGAGTATGGAGAGCATGGGGAGTATGGAGAGCATGGAGAGTCTGTTGAGTATTGAGAGTATGGAGAGTCTGTTGAGTATGGAGAGCATGGAGAGCAAGGAGAGAATGGAGAGTATGGGGAGTATGGGGAGTATGGAGAATATGGAGAGTATGGGGAGTATGGAGAGTATGGGGAGTATGGAGAGCATGGAGAGCATGGAGAGCATGGGGAGTATGGAGAGCATGGGGAGTATGGGGAGCAAGGAGAGTATGGAGAGCATGGAGAGCATGAAGAGCATGGAGAGCAAGGAGAGCAAGGAGAGTATGGGGAGTATGGGGAGTATGGAGAGCATGGAGAGCAAGGAGAGTATAAGGAGTATGGAGAGCATGAAGAGCATGGAGAGCAAGGAGAGTATGGAGAGCAAGGAGAGTATGGGGAGTATGGGGAGTATGGAGAGTCTGTTGAGTATTGAGAGTATGGAGAGTCTGTTGAGTATGGAGAACATGGAGAGCAAGGAGAGTATGGGGAGTATGGAGAGTATGGAGAGTATGGAGAGTATGGAGAGTATGGAGAATATGGAGAGTATGGAGAGCATGGAGAGTATGGGGAGCATGGAGAGTATGGAGAGTATGGGGAGTATGGGGAGTATGGAGAGTATGGAGAGTATGGGGAGTATGGAGAATATGGAGAATATGGAGAGCATGGAGAGCATGGAGAGTATGGGGAGTATGGAGAGTATGGAGAGTATGGAGAGTATGGAGAGTATGGGGAGTATGGAGAGTATGGGGAGTATGGAGAGTATGGAGAGTATGGAGAGTATGGAGAGTATGGAGAGTATGGGGAGTATGGGGAGTATGGGGAGTATGGAGTGAAGCGCTACACCTGCTGCTGGAGTCTCTCCTCCACCGAGCGCAGCAGCAGAAGCGAGTACTGCTCCAGTAACGCCAGTGTGGTCTTTCCCTCTCCCATCACGGATCCGGTCTTCCCCTCTCCCATCACGGATCCTGGTGATCCCGGCACTGAATCCAGCTCGGATCGCACAAGCACTAGAGCGTCTGACATCAGCTTCTGCATCTGCTGCTGCTCGCCACTGCGCTCGGCATCATGGGACATCAGCTGAACACACCAGCAATACAGCATTCAATCAGCAGCACACCACACCAGCACTATATACACTCATATAAAGAGAGACTATATCATCAGGGCTGGGTTGAAAATATCAAATATATTCTTGTTTTGATGAACTGATTTTGATTTATTCAGTGCTGTTTCCAGTCGATGTGAGAAGAAAACTTCACTAAACATCTGTCGCTCCTGCCATCCCATAATCACAGTAATCTATGATACTTTTGATATGAAACAAAGTCTCCGTTTCAAATCCTGTGAGTTTCATCAGTAAATGTGTGTGAGTGAGTGTGTGTGAGTGTGTGTGTGTGGGGTGTGTGTGGAGTGTGTGGAGTGTGGAGTGTGAGTGTGAGTGGAGTGTGGAGTGTGAGTGTGTGTGTGTGTGTGTCTCTCTCACCGTCCGATAGAGTCCTGTGGCTCTCCTCACACTGATGCACAGATCGACAGCTGAGCGTCTGCAGGCCTCCAGACTGACCACCGGCTCTGTCCACACACACATCAGCTCCGTCACACACAGATCACACACACTTATGAAGTATTCAAATATTACAAATATTGCTGGCTCTTTGACTAATTGCTTCCGTTCCTCTTTTGTAAGCTGCTTTGGATAAAAACGTCTGCGAAATACATGAATGCTAAATTTTTCTAAATGTCATAATCATTTGTTAAAGGTCCCATGACATGCTACTTTTTGTAGGCTTTAATATAGTCCTTAGTGGTCCTTAGTACTGTATCTGAAATCTCTTTCCAAAAATTCAGCCTCGGTGCAGAATTATAGCCACTACAAGCCAGTCCCAGAATGAGCTTCCTTCAGACGAGCCGTTTCGGTGTCTGTAGCTTTAAATACTAATGAGGAGGAGAAAGGCGGCGCAAGGTGGAGGGTGGGTGTGGCCTTGACCATCTTGCGCAACGGTACCATGCATGTTTGTTTATGTTGGATATATTGCAATGGCACGAAGACACGCAGTCGTTCAAGCATTTCAGTTTGACCCAGAATCTGATCCAGATGGAGAAGCAACGGATGAAGAAGTTGCAACTCAGCGGCTCCAGCAGGACGTTTCCGAATGGTTAGTTTAAAATATTATGTCTGGATACGGTACTTTATTCGGATGGTTTACAGTTATCATCATGTAGCTAACGCGAACCTACTTTTGCCTTTTCATGAGAGATCTATAACGTCTGTAATTTATCTTATTACAATTACATCAAGCTCTGCAATCTTGAAATGCGGATATCGCGCGCGCCATATAACCAACAGGAAAACGGTTATCCAAATAACAAAGAAATGTACAACACTCGCGTTACAGTATGTGTAACTTGATGCTGTCTACCTTTACATTAACGCAAGTAACTGCATAGCTAATGTGACAGACACATTCTACGTGTAAGAAGCTAGGTAACCATAAACAGTAAAGCAACACACTTATATATAATTTGTTGACTTACTTGTCCGACGTTCAGCAAGCCCAGCTCTGTATTGACCATTCGATGTTCATTTGTACATCCAATTATTGATCAATTATTATGCTTCGCTCGCTCAAAAGCCATGATATCTCGCGTGGACAAACTAAAATCTCGCGCGCGCGTTCTACTTCCTAGTAGACTAGGCAGAATTTCTGAAAATGTGCTTATTTAAAGTGCTGGAGGCATTTTGTGATTATTTATATTGTACAACATTTCTAGGGGTATTAAGGGGTGCTGAATCCAAATCTGCTGTATATGAAGCTCAAAAATGTCCCCAAATGCCTCAAAATTGAGAAATTCAAAATGGCTGCCACCACCAGGCTGAAATCTATTTTTCAATATATCTTTTTGACTAAACAAGGTACAAACATGAAATAAATGTGCTTTTGTAAGTTTTCCTACATGGGCAATTCAATGCCATATTCAGATTTGAGATGTCATGTGAAGAAACTGCTTAGATATTGCAAAAATAGTTGTTTTTAACTATGAACTATTATTAACTATTTAATAATTAAGTTATTATTATTAATATTATCAGGCTACTTTTACTTAGTTTGTATTTTGTTTTGAGGTAAAATGTGTCAAATGTGCTGTAATGCACTCCCCAACCTTTGCCCTCCCCAATATCATCCCACCCCTCCCCCGAGCCAAAGTCCTTGTAGGCAAGTCGTGCCTCTCGGCCGCCATCTTGGCAACGCCTCCAGGCAGCTATTTCGGACTAACAAGACCAGGCTCCTATCTAAATGAATGGGCAGAGAGTCAGAACTGCACTTTCACTGGTCACCGGGACATAAAAACTGCATACATAGTAGTGTTGTCAAAAGACCCGGTACTTCGGTACCAAGTCGGTACTAGAAAAATGTAAACGTCACGGTACCAAGTTTTCTTAAGTACCGGTGGTACCGAGGACCCGTTCAAACTAGTGATGTCCGGTTCGTGAACGAATCGTTCTTTTGAACCGGTTCTTTTTAGTGAACTGGTCGAACCAGTACACTAAATCGGACTGAATCGTTCGAAACAGTTCGCGTCTTGCGTCAGCACTGATCCACATCAAGTTAGTAAAGTTACTCACTTTCGGACATGCCTGAATCCTGACAGTCACCTCTACTCAAAATAAACCAATATCCCGGAGTAGGCATATATGTTACTCCAGTAAATCCAACAGTTCACTGAACTGAGACGTGCTGAGAGAAGTGATGAGCACGAGCAGTTGATACTGAGCATGCGCGCACTACCGAACGTACAGGTACAGCGGTTCTCGGACCACCAGTACAGAACCGAGAACTGTTTCTTTCGGACACGTTCGATACGGAGAACCGATGAGCTGAGCATGCGTGCAATTTTTTCAGAGGGACGAAATGCATGCAAATCTTAAGTATTTTACTGAACATCAATAAGTGTAACAAAATAAAACATGTTAGAAACATTTTTATCACATAGGCTACTGCCTTTTCACTGTATTATTTTAAAGATTGGAAACACAATGAATGGATTGTAAAACTAAACATTTATTATTATACTAAAACATTATTTTCTGGAACAGATCATTTAATTTCTAAGTAAGTTGATATACATTTTTGACGTAAACTCTTGCCAAGGTTTTAAAGGGTGCAAAGTAAATGTTTATAATGTGTTAATCAAAACATAACGTATTAAACATAGATATGCATCAAGTTTTTTGTTTTGTCGACTGAATAAGGCTATAGCCTAGTAAGGTTTCAGTAGTTCTCAGCTCACACACAGGCGGTTCTCGAGTCAAGAACTGGTTGTTGCAGCAGTTCTCGCATCACCAGTACAGAACCGAGAACGTCTCTGGTTACTCACGTAACCGTAGTTCCCTGAGAGGAGGGAACGAGACATTACGTATGGGGAAATCCATTTTCCTCGAATTATGAAGTCTGATTTGAATAACTCTTTTGCTTGCAAATAGCCAATGGCGACCCCGCCCTCACCTGATTGGCTGACAACTCCCAATATAGGTGACGGCGGGCGCCAAAACCCTCAGAATCTTAGCTGAACGAGAGTAAGGAGACTGGAAGTTTTTCCACACGGCAGGTTACGTAATGTCTCGTTCCCTCCTCTCAGGGAACTACGGTTACGTGAGTAACCAGAGACGTTCCCTTATCGAGTCGGTCTCTCGACATTACGTATGGGGAACAATAAAACCCCTGCCGTGTGGGAAAAAGCTCGGCCCAGCTCGCAACGAGCCCAAGTAGAGCACAAGCACTGATCCCTACCTCACAACAGCTCAGGTTCAGGCACCGGTCCTGGTTGAAACACCTATTGGCACAGAGCCAAGTCGGCGCCCGCACCAATGTAGCCCCGCTCACCTAGTTAAGCAACGCTGAACTGAAGTGAATGGGGGATTGCAGCAATGTGATTGGTGCTTAGGAATACACTGCCGGCTTATGAATGCGGGCATAATAAGGTGACACATAGATATAGTGAACATAATGCAGCTATTGCCAAATAACTCGCACTGCCTACACGACCTCGTCGAAACCATGGCTAGAGCGCGCGCCAGACGGGGCGTGTCTGTAGTCTAGTCCAATGACAGCTCAGCTCCCTCTCCCTGCACTGACAGTACATGTGGTGCGATGGAAGGAATATCCAAGTTATAGAATCTCGCAAACGTGTTGCGAGAGGACCAGCCTGCTGCAAAACAAATGTCCTGAATAGACATGCCTTTCGCCCATGCCCACGATGACGCCAAACTCCTCGTGGAGTGGGCGTGCACCCCTATAGGGCAAGCGGCTCCCCGGGAAGCATAAGCCAGTCGCACAGCCTCTACAATCCAGTGTGATAGCCTCTGTTTCGACAGCGCGTCGCCTTTCTTGGCACCCGCGTAGCAGACGAAGAGCTGCTCTGAAGTTCGAAAATGGCTAGTTCTGTTCACATAAGCACGCAGGGCACGCACGGGGCACAAAGCGCACTTCTGAGACACTGAATCACTGTCCTCATTGGGGCAAAATGCTCGAATTGTAACCACCTGCGCTCTGAACGGCGTTGAGAGCACTTTAGGCGAATAGCCGCGCTTGGGTAAAAGTCTGACCATGCAATCGTCCGGTCCAAACTGCATACATGCGCTGTTTACTGACAGGGCATGCAAGTCCCCCACCCGTTTCCCGCAGGCTAGCGCGAGCAGTAGCGCCGTCTTGAATGAGAGCACTTTAATGTCGCTAGACTCAGCTGGTTCAAAAGGTGGGTCAGACAGTGCACTAAGTACTAACGACAGGTCCCAGACCGGCATCTGACGAAGGCGGGGGGGATTAAGCCGCCTAGCTCCCCGGAGAAAACTCGTTATCAAAGGATGTTTCCCCACTGAATGGCCATCCAGCACATCACGAAAAACGGCAATAGCGGCCACGTAGACTTTCAGTGTAGATGGCGAGCTACCAACATCCAGACATACCTGTAGGAAGGTCAGAATAATGGAAATATCGCAATTCTTGGGGTCCTCCTTTTTGTCAACACACCAGTTAGCAAACACTTTCCACTTCAGAGCGTATAAGCGCCTCGTCGAAGGGGCTCTAGCCTCGGCTATTGTCTGCAGCACTCGCTGTGATACTCCGCGCTGATCTGCCACACATGCAGGTCCCATAGCTCCGGGTTGGGGTGCCATATGGTGCCCTTCGCCTGAGATAGGAGGTCTCTTCTCGGTGGTATCCGCCACGGGGGAAACCGCGACATGTTCACCATGTTAACTTGATCGGAGGAAAAGCATACTTCCGTCCCTTCGGCCAGCGGCTCGACAATGCGTCTCCCTCCAGAGGGGCTGTTGTCAATGCAAAGTACAGCGGGCAGTGAGCGTTCTCCTGCGATGCAAAGAGGTCGATCTCCGCTTTGCCAAACAGATTCCAGATCATGTTTATCGTCTGCGGGTGAAGCCTCCACTCCCCGTGCACGATGCCATCCCTGGACAGCATGTCCGCGCCGCAATTCAAACTGCCCAGCACGTGCACTGCTCGAATCGACAGGAGTACTCTGTCCGTCCATAATAGCAGCCGTCTCGCTAGCCCCTGCAGGGATCGCGAACGTAAACCTCCCTGGCGATTGATGTACGCCACCACCGCCGTGCTGTCCGTTCTGATGAGAACATGACGGTCTTTCACAAACGGGAGGAAACTCCGCAGCGCTAGATGAACCGCTTCCATCTCCAAGCAGTTTATATGCCAGCGCGTCTGGTCCCCTGTCCACGTACCGAATGCCGGTCTGCCATCGCAGAGGGCTCCCCAGCCTGACAGTGACGCATCCGTAGTGACCACTACGCGTCTGACCACTCTGCCCAAAGGAGGCTGCAGCTGCCATCAGACCGAGTAGCCTCTGAAACGTTTTTAAGGGGATGGCTCTGCCTTGAACGAATAGGGCTAATGTATTGTGAATCGACTGGATTCTCGGCTCTGACAGCTTCGCGATCATAGCGCGCGAGTCCAGCACCATACCGAGGAATGTGATAGACTGGCACGGTTGAAGCGTGCTCTTCTGCATGTTCACAGACAGTCCCAAACCTGTCAGGTGGGCGAGGAGTCTGCGTTTGTGTTCCTTGAGAACACACTCCGACCGCGCGATGACTAACCAGTCGTCGAGATAGTTCAGAATGCGCATTCCACTGAGCTTCAGGGGAGCAAGCGCTGTATTCATGCACATTGTAAATACACGGGGGGCCAGAGCCAGCCCGAACGGCAACACTTTGAACTGGTATGCCACACCTTCGAATGCAAAACGGAGGAAGCGCCTGTGATGCGGGGCTATCTGAATGTGGAAGTATGCATCCTTCAGATCCACTGCAATGAAGTAATCGTCGGGCTGAATGTGCGCGAGGATCTGCTTCACAGTTATCATTTTGAACGCGTGTTTCGCGAGTGCTTTGTTCAATAATCTCAGATCTAAGATGGGGCGCATGCTATCTCTACTGCTTGTTTGGCCAGGAGAGAGGAGATTTCTGCCCGAAGTAGCAGGGCGCTCTGTTCTGACACCTCTGTCATAATCACACCGCCGAAGCGGGGTGGTCTGCGAGCGAATTGGAGTGTATAGCCGCGTTTTATTGTGTTTAACACCCAATATGATGCCGTCGGGAGCGTCGACCACGCGCTCAGGTGGCTCGATAAGGGGGGCTTTAACGCATGCTGCGGCAGGGGCTGAGCGCCAGCCACCGGGGAAGCATTGACCGCTACATGAATGACAGGTGACTCGTCCGCGGCTTTTCGCACGGGGACATAAATAGCCACCTCCTCGGGTTTCCCCGAGCTTCCGCTCTGCGAAACGTCCCCCGGGGCAGAGGTTTCGCTTATGACGCGGGTAATAGTGTAGGGAGGAAGAAAGCTCTTTTGCTGAGACATGTAATGCACTTTGTTTATTGAAACAGAACACAGCGGTTTCAAAATCAAAACATTCACGTCGAACTCTGGGCGGGAACACGCCCTCTTCGCAGCGGGTCCGACGAACACGTCCCGCGCTCTCTTCCCCCCGACACGCACATCAGGAACGCTGCTCTTTCTTGCCCGCCGGGCGCCCTTGGCTGCTAGAGGCCGGCTTCGCACCAAAGCGGGGCTTCCTGAACTGCCTCTGGCGGAGGGGAGGCTCCGGCTCGCGACGCTCTGCCGCGCTCGGGGAAGCACGCCTGGTGTGTCCCGCCGGGCGCTGCGCTGACGAAGACCTGGACCTCGCTGCAGGGGGGGCTTGAGACCGTTTCGGCAGGAGATGAGGCATCATCTTAGATTGCTTGACGGTCTCGGCGTACTTGTCAGATAGCGACTCCACCGCAACACAGAAAAGACCCGTAGGGCTCACCGGCGCGTCCAGGAACTGCCTCTTATCAGCATCGCGCATCCCTGACAGCGTCAGCCACAGATGGCGATGCAGGGCCACAAGACTGCCCATATTGCGGCCGATTCCCTGGGCGACCTTCTTAGACGCCACCAGGGCGAGATCCGCCGCCGTGCGCAGTTTCCTGAGCAACTCCGGGTCCGGGTTTCCCTCATCCAGGGACCCTAGGAGTCGTGTTTGGAAAACCTGCAGGATTGCCATCGTGTGGAGGGCAGATGCTGCATGTCCAGCTGAAGTGTATGCTTTCTCGGCGATGTGGGCAGTAGCTCGACATGGCCTAGAAGGCAGTTGGGCGGTCTTCCAGCCGGGAGAAGACGCCAGATGGGCCGCGATGGCATCCTCGACGGGAGGCAATCGCGTGTATCCCAATTTCTCCGCCCCTTCTACTGTCGTGAGCAGCTGGGTACCTTGTGCATGGGCTCGGGCTGAGTAAGGGGAGCGCCATGACCTGGTGAGCTCCTCGTGGACCTCCGAGAAAAAGGGCGCGGGTCTCCTCGGGGCTTCAGCCTGACGGCCCGCGCCGAGGAAGGAGCCGTCCATCCATCTCTTAGACGGCAGCTCCTTGGGAGCTGTCCACTCCAGCTCCATATCCGCCACAGCCTCCGTGAGAATGGCCATAAGCTCTGCATCCAAAGAGGCGGGGGCGCCTTCAGACGGGGACTCGGACCACGCTCCCGGGTCGGAGGCACTGGTAGACATGGCGTCGTCACTGTCGTATCCAAACGAGACCATTTCCCGCGCTTCTTTAGGAGGGCGGTAACTGGCCTCAGAGTAAGTTAAGGGCTCTGCCACGTGAGGATGGCGTGGGTGTTGGGCCGACGTCAGCGCCTCGACAGAATCCACGGATGGAGTTCTCTGCCGTCTCCCGGTCCGCGGCTCGAGGGCGGCAGACTGGGGAGAGGCAGGAGATACAAGACCGTCGTTACGTGTAACGGCCAGCCTTGCACGAAGGATCTTGATGGGAAGCTCCTCACAGGCACGACATCCCGATCCTCCGAATGCCGCCGCGTGGGCCCGACCCAGGCATTGCACACACTGCTCGTGCGCGTCTGGGAATTCGATGGGTCCACCACACATGCGGCAAAGAGACATGATGATATAATCCACCGGAACGCGAGAGGGGATAACTCCTTACTATATTCCGCTCTAATGCGTACATCAACGGTGAAACCAGACTCGAGTGAAGAAAAAAGATTCTGAGGGTTTTGGCGCCCGCCGTCACCTATATTGGGAGTTGTCAGCCAATCAGGTGAGGGCGGGGTCGCCATTGGCTATTTGCAAGCAAAAGAGTTATTCAAATCAGACTTCATAATTCGAGGAAAATGGATTTCCCCATACGTAATGTCGAGAGACCGACTCGATAAGGGAACTGTTTCTTTCGGACACGTTCGATACGGAGAACCGACGAGCTGGAGAGACTGCGCATGCGTGATAACAACACCGTCTCTGAACCGAACTTTCTTTTGGCCAACTGATGCTGTGTTACTGTCTATGCGCTGTGCTGATACATGAGCACGGGTGAACCAAGGACTTGAATGAGGGGCCGAATTCGGCGAAATGTAAGTTTATTTAATTACAAATAAAATAAAAATGATGAAGTTTATTCACTTTAAGACATGTAAAACATCCGCGTTTGCACATCGCCTTAGGCCTACTACAGGGTTAATTTTCAAAACGTAAATGTAAGAAACCTATCCAAGATGATTATGACGATGAGCACTATTATTTAACTGAAGTTATGATTACAAATGCCTTTATTTGAATGTATATTTATCCGCCGGGATGATAGAATTGACATCATTACGTGATGACGTAAAAGAACTGGTGAACCGGTTTTTTGAACCGGTTCATTGAAACGAACTGTCCGAAAGAACCGGTTCGCGGAAAAGAACCGGACTTCCCATCACTAGTTCAAACCCGGTTCCTTGATGCGCATGCATGCACGCATGCACTGAGCGCGTGCATTTGCGCGTCCTCTTTATTAAAGCGCTGAGACATGGCGACCGGCGGTGCTGCTGATGTGCTGGCTGTAAATCCACTTGTTGATAAGAAAGGAGGAAAGAGACCCATATGGAAATATTTTGGATTTGGCTAATGTCACGTTGCCATAAGTGGCCGTTCACATAGCGCGTTTTTTGCGAGTGCAGATTCGTTATTCCAAATGTAGGCGCGCGCCAAGCACGCTCATAATAGAAGCGACGCGGCGCGCTCGGTTTTCCAGGCACACCAATGTTCATGGTTGCATAGCAACGACAGACGCCACGCGCTTGTGGAAAGGAGAAACTTGTCGATCTCCGAATGCAACGTTACATGAGGAGAGTAAAGATGGAAAGCTTTTAAAGATTAGTTCCATAAAAATTCACGGATAATTTGTTGTTTTGTCATTAGTGAAAATCAATATTGACCTTGTATTTGAAAAAGGATCCTCATATAAAAACAAAACTAAAATTCAGAGTAAGTTCATTTGCATTCGGAGATCGACTATATTTGAAACGGTGCGAACTGCGCTCTCCATGATGACAAGGAAGTATCAGCAAAGAATTTATTGATTTCTAGCCCTTTGGTACCGAAATTGGTACCGAGAACCGTGGATTTTCACTGGTATTGGTACCGAATACTGAAATTTTGGTACCGTGACAACACTAATACATAGAAACAGCAGTAAAATATGATAAAAATCGCTGAAAAAGTTTGATGACTTTGCCCCAAAATAAGGTTTAAAACGCCTTTTTCCCCACAGGTTATACTTTTACTACGCATGCGCACAGGGATGGGCAGTATTTCAGATACATATATTTAAAATACGTATTTGAAATACAAAATACTATTTTGTATTTGTATTTAAATACATTTTTCCACACAGTATTTTGTATTTGTATTTAAATACATTTAAGATCAGTATTTTTGTATTTTCAAAATACATAAAATACTTTTTGCCAGTCAACCTCCTTATCGGGGTATTGATTTTGTGCATCAACTAGTTTAGACATTCAGTAGCTCAGCATTGGATCAGCGATTTCTTTTGGAATAAGGTGAGAATGTCATGATCAATTCTACTTGTTGATTAAAGTTAAAATAGTGCATTATTCACTTCAGTTAACATGAAAGAATAAAAGAGCACAGACAAGTGGGAAAATAGCGTTAGCCAATCAGTCTTCTTGACCGGTAGTTGATTTTTATCAACTAGCTTGTCAAATGTGTTTAAAGGTTGTATCAGTGATTTCAGGCCCAAACATAAATTATCACATTCATCTAATCTTTCCTAACGATCCGCTAGCTGCCCGCCCCATAAGCATGCCGTCAAAAAAACGTGTCTCTGTAGGCAGCCTAGGCTCTGAGATCTGCACACAAAAACAATTGGTTTCACCACCACTCAAAACAAAATAGATAGTGTTTCAACCAATCACCGACGGGGGGGGTGTTGTGAGGTTTTGGTGTTCTCCAACTTCGCGTGCAGCCGTGCGCGAGCTGTCATATATCAAAACTTTTCAGTGTTTTCAACCACATAATGTTTATTTTAGGTTTCAGACATATAAATTCACATAAGTACTAAAAAAAAACAATACATTAGAGTATGTAAAATACACACTGATGTCTATGGAAGAGGCAATAATAATCCTTTCCATTATAATTAGACACATTTTATTCATATCAGATACACATTGTGTAAATAACTTCAAAGTTTACTCTATTCTTCTCCCAGTCACCTGCCACTTACTTTTATGTATTTCGGGAGAAGTGGATGAATTCACGTGTTGTAAATCCAACAGATCTGATTCTCTGAACTGCGTCTGGGGCACAAACTAACATGGCGGCGCCCATCGTGCATACAGCTCAACTAACGCGATTGTTATAAAGGTGTTTAAACAACAAAACACTTCCACTTGCATATATTTGACAATCGGATTATCAGATATTTCATGCCATAGCTAACAAATTTGTGAATATTTTGAATAAAAAAGGAAAAATGACATAAAAGCAGGTCATCATTCATGCTGAGGTCTAAATAACGGTCGCCTTGAAAAACTCACACTGGGGGGTGAGCCAGAATATTTTAAACTTACGTGTGAAAGGGTTAAAGATGCTCTAAGTGATGTTGGGTGACGTCACTTCTTGTTGACGTTTAAAGTATTGTCAAACAAAACGGAGGCTAGCTAGACCCTCCCTCCTCCTCATCCGCACCCTAACTCCCCAAACCCCACCCCAAATCCTTCTTGTCGGTTATACACGGGTTTCTTGTATACAAACAATACCGGATGCGCGCGCATCCAGGAGGCAAAAAAACGCTATCTGTTATGCCGAGTTCTGTAATAAAAGAATAAAAGAACATTGTAATTAACGTAGATTTCGCATTGTTTGTCATTTTTTGTTGACTCAATAATAAACTGCAATATCAGAGTTGGATCTGTTTGTTTGTGTTTCATATTAATATAACAAAGATCGTCATGTATTGCGTAGGGATCCGGCAAGATCTCACCATTGCTGAGAGTAAGTTTTTTTTATATTATCGCCACGTACATGTGTGAAGTCATGAAATGTTGCAGGTCGTAAAGTAACGTAAACAAGGTTAACTTATATAAAAGCAAATTCGGGCTCTATAGATGCTGCACTGCTAACATTGGCTGTTACATTACTAACTTAGTCTAACATGATAATTAGCATTTTGACTTAGCGACAACACCACCACTATGCTACTAGCCTACCCTAAACCCTTTAACGTTACTCTGGTACGAAGGCCACGGGTCTTTTCTGCCTCCTGGTTGCGTGCGCATGCAGTGATGACGTCGCCGAGAAATCCATGTATTGTCTGGAACAGTTTGTTATGTTATGTACTTTACCTGTCAGCTGTCTTATGTTTCCGATCAGCTGTTCTGAGAAGTGTGAGAAAGGCTAAGCTCGGGGAGGGGTGGGGTGATATTGGGGAGGGCAAAGGTTGGGGAGTGCATTACAGCACATTTGACACATTTTACCTCAAAACAAAATACAAACTAAGTAAAAGTAGCCTGATAATATTAATAATAATAATAATAACTTAATTATTAATTAGTTAATAATAGTTCATAGTTAAAAACAACTATTTTTGCAATATCTAAGCAGTTTCTTCACATGACATCTCAAATCTGAATATGGCATTGAATTGCCCATGTAGGAAAACTTACAAAAGCACATTTATTTCATGTTTGTACCTTGTTTAGTCAAAAAGATATATTGAAAAATAGATTTCAGCCTGGTGGTGGCGGGCATTTTGGGACATTTTTGAGCTTCATATACAGCAGATTTGGATTCAGCACCCCTTAATACCCCTAGAAATGTTGTACAATATAAATAATCACAAAATGCCTTCGGGGTTCTGATTTTGTGAAAATTGACCCTGTCTATAGCTCATTTTCTCATGGGCGAGAAATATTCTCTGGGCGGGCAAAGCAGAGAAAGGGGAGGTAACATTTCTCCTTATAACGTCATAAGGAGGAGATTCAAGATCAGCCCGGTTGAGCTTCCATTTTCTCAAAGGCAGAGAAAAATAGCAAAAGCTCGATTTACACCGATTAAAATTAAACTTGGGGACCATACAGGCTAGGGGAACTCATATTAATGTTAAAAAAAACTCAAAAAGTGGAAATTTCATGTCATGGGACCTTTAAGAAACAAGTATTCATTACTTCAACGAGCTCATTGTTTCTGCATTAAATTATTACATTGTTTAAATTAATACATTTTTCGCTAACTGTGATTTTGTATTATGGACATTTCTGAAATACATAACTTAGTTTCCTCTGATAACAGATCTCTGTAGATTGTAGTATGGACTCATGCATTTCTGTAAAGCTGCTTTGAAATGATGTGTATTGTGAAAAGCACTATACAAATAAATGTGAATTTAACTGAATTAATAATGCAAGAGGAAGGAAGTGAAACAGAGGAAGAAGAAGCAGAACCTTGATCATCAGACGCCACAGAGAAAGCCTTCACCGCCGCTTGAGGACGCTGCAGGTCAGAGGTCACGGCTCCCGATGACCCCGGGTCAGAGGTCACGGCTCCCGATGACCCCGGGTCAGAGGTCACGGCTCCCGATGACCCCGGGTCAGCGTGAGGAGAGCTGGATCTGCTCGGCCACTCTGCAAACGGGCTGCTCAGGCGCTGACAGGCACGAGGTTTGCCTTGTTTTTGTTCGGATGGAGCGTTTGGGAACGGCAGGGTCAGGTGGAGGTCGTCGCCGATGGAAACGCAGCGGCTGACCTTGGCCCTGGAGCTGGTGGTGGGGCTCATGTAGGAGCGCGAGCGGAGGCTGTCCCACGGCGCGGTGGGGTCGATCCTCTCCAGACTCAGCTTAGATAGGCTGGGACGCGCCTCTCGACGGAGACGGGGCGGAGTCAGGGACTTTTGTGCTGGGAAAAAATAAATATTTAAATAAAACACATGGTAAAAGAAATAGAAGGGAAAAAAACAGCTTGTTTATGCATCATGCATGTTGTCACCATTCACCACCATTATATCTTAATAAAATTGATATCACAATAACAGAAAATTCCATGGACTTCAGGATTAAAGGCAGAAACTGACATGAAATGTTCTTATGCATACGGAATTTTTGCACTTGTATATTAACCCAACATTGTTTATTAAAACAAAATAACAATATGCATTAATATTATTAAATGCACAAATGATGCGCAAACTGCTTTTTGAAAATGTCTGAAATTAATAAAATCACACAAAAACAAAAAAAATTAACAAATATAAATAAATATATACAAAACATATTACATATGATATATACACACTCTATTGCCAAAAGTATTGGGACAACCCTCCAAATCATTGAATTCTGGAGTTCAAATCACTTCCACTTCCATGTTGAAGGTTAAAAGAAGGTTGAAAGATTTAAGTCTTAAGGGAATCCTTTTGAAGGAAAGATCTATAATAATATTCTTTTTTTTTTTCTTTTTTTTTTTTAAGTACTGTATTTTATTTTATTTTTCTAAACTGTTTTAATTATTCTTAATTCTTTTTATTATTTTAATTTCTTCTATGTAAAGCACTTTGAATTGCCATTGTGTATGAAATGTGCTATATAAATAAACTTGCCTTGCCTTGCATAGCCACAGGTGTATAAATCAAGCACTAGGCATGAAGACGCTTCTACACACATCTGTGAAAGAATGGGTCGTTCTCAGGAGCTCAGTGAAGTGGTACAGTGATCAGTTGCCACCTGTGCAATAAGTCCATTTGTGAAATTTCCTCACTACTAAATATTCCATGGGCAACTGTTAGTGGTATTATAACAAAGTGGAAGCAAGTGGGAACAACAGCCAGGAAGTGGTAGGCCACGTAAAAGTGCAGTGGTGTAAAGCGTGGGGTAAAGCGTGGGATGCAGTGGAGTAAAGCGTGGGGTAAAGCGTGGGATGCAGTGGAGTAAAGCGTGGGGTAAAGCATGGGGTGCAGTGGTGTAAAGCGTGGGATGCAGTGGAGTAAAGCGTGGGGTAAAGCATGGGGTGCAGTGGGGTAAAGCGTGGGATGCAGTGGGGTAAAGTGTGGGATGCAGTGGGGTAAAGCGTGGGGTAAAGCGTGGGATGCAGTGGAGTAAAGCGTGGGGTAAAGCATGGGGTAAAGCATGGGGTGCAGTGGTGTAAAGCGTGGGATGCAGTGGGGTAAAGTGTGGGATGCAGTGGGGTAAAGCGTGGGGTAAAGCGTGGGATGCAGTGGTGTAAAGCGTGGGGTAAAGCGTGGGATGCAGTGGAGTAAAGCGTGGGGTAAAGCATGGGGTGCAGCGGTGTAAAGCGTGGGATGCAGTGGGGTAAAGCGTGGGATGCAGTGGGGTAAAGTGTGGGATGCAGTGGGGTAAAGCGTGGGGTAAAGCGTGGGATGCAGTGGGGTAAAGCGTGGGATGCAGTGGGGCGTAGGATGCAGTTGTGTAAAGCGTGGGATGCAGTGGTGTAAAGCGTGGGGTGCAGTGGTGTAAAGCGTGAGATGCAGTGGTGTAAAGCGTGGGGTGCAGTGGTGTAAAGCGTGAGATGCAGTGGTGTAAAGCGTGGGATGCAGTGGAGTAAAGCGTGAGATGCAGTGGAGTAAAGCGTGGGATGCAGTGGTGTAAAGCGTGGGGTGCAGTGGTGTAAAGCGTGGGATGCAGTGGAGTAAAGCGTGAGATGCAGTGGAGTAAAGCGTGGGATGCAGTTGAGTAAAGCGTGGGATGCAGTGGTGTAAAGCGTGGGATGCAGTGGAGTAAAGTAAAAAAAAATTAAACAAAAATGGACCACCACTGATCTTACTTAAGCTGGACTGTGATGCTATTTTGTTCTGGAAACAAACTTTGTTGCATTATTTTCCTGTTATCTCTGTAAAGCTGCTTTGAAACAATCTTTATTGTAAAAAGCGCTATATAAATAAATGTGACGACTTTTATTTACCTTCATTTTTACAGGCAAGTCATTAAGAACAAGTTCTTATTTACAATGGCGGTCTGACAAGTGGAATAACCACTTAGGGAAAGGGAAGTAGGGCTAAAATAAATACACTTATTTAACTTGACTTAACCTAATGCTTCTGCATACCAAGACATTTTGGACAATTTCATGCTCCCAACTTTGTGGGAACAGTTTGGGGATGTTCCTGGTCCAGCATGACTGCGCCCCAGTGCACAAAGCAGGACCATAAAGACATGGATGAGGAGTTTGGTGAGGAGGAACTGGACTCCTGTACAGAGTCCTGAGCTCAACCCGATAGAACAGCTTTGGGATGAATTAGAGTGAGACTGTGAGCCAGGCCTTCTCGTCCAACGTCAGTGCCTGACCTCACAAATGCACTTCTAGAAGAATGGTCAAAAATTCCCATAAACACACTCTTGTAACCTGTCGTAGGTTGAGGTTTGGGATGGTGCGAATGCTCACCGTCAGCGGCCGGATGGAGAGCTGAAGCAGATCCGTGCAGTCGAGCAGGAGTCCTGCTGATGTAGGGGTGGCTCCTCTGGGAGACGCAGCGCTCATCCCGATCCAGATCCATGTTCTCCATCAGGGGTCTGACACTCCACACGCTCCGCTTCACCGCCGGCTGATGGAGAAATGCACCGCCCATCCTGCACATGGAGAAGCTGGAGTTACTGATTCACACACCCTGCTGCAGTCAAGCAGACCTGACTGATCTTCACAATACCTGCTGGAGGAGACTGAGGTCTGGAAACACGCCGAGATCACTGAGAACAGATGAAGAGCAGATAATACATTACATTTAGAGCTTCTTAACTGAACTTATAACTGATGAACTTTACACAGTCACTGAACTGAATAACGCCTCTATTGTCTTATTGTCATATTTGATGAAGTTTGCATCATTGCTTCGGTTTACTACTGGGAAGCTACTCTGAAACAACATGTACTGTATCAAAAGCAACTTACAAAAGCAACAGCAAAAGTGGAGCAAACATGAGTGAATCTTTACCGTCTGTCGGCGTCTCTGAGTCTCTCTGTGTGTTCACATCTGACGTTTCATCTCGATCATCATCAGAGACGAGCAGCTCATCTGAGAGGAAACACAGGCAGAAGAATGAGGAACACCATACTTCATCTCTGGTGTTTATCTGAGCTTGTGTGTGCCATCTTTTCTTCAATCAGTTACATTTACATTCATGCATTTGGCGACTTTAAAGTGTTAGTTCTTCACCAAAAGGTGAGGAGTCTCTCTGCAAGCGCACTGCTCTCACAACCAAATCAATTACAAATCACAGCCAATCAGAAGAGCGTGTGGGCGGAGTCTCTCTGCAGGCGCACTGCACTCGCAACCAAATCAATTACAAATCACAGCCAATCAGAAGAGCGTGTGGGCGGAGTCTCTCTGCAGGCGCACTGCACTCGCAACCAAATCAATTACAAATCACAGCCAATCAGAAGAGCGTGTGGGCGGAGTCTCTCTGCAGGCGCACTGCACTCGCAACCAAATCAATTACAAATCACAGCCAATCAGAAGAGCGTGTGGGCGGAGTCTCTCTGCAGGCGCACTGCACTCGCAACCAAATTAATTACAAATCACAGCCAATCAGAAGAGCGTGTGGGCGGAGTCTCTCTGCAAGCGCACTGCACTCACAACCAAATCAATTACAAATCACAGCCAATCAGAAGAGCATGTGGGCGGAGTCTCTCTGCAAGCGCACTGCACTCGCAACCAAATCAATTACAAATCACAGCCAATCAGTAGAGCTGTGATTTGGATAGGATGTTCAAGATGGCGCCGGTGTACTTGGCACTCGTTTTATTCGTGATTATATCTTTCTATGTGATAAACTCCTCTGCTTTGATCACCTATGACTGGCAAATGCTTTTGGATATTAAATGATCAATGGACGGAGCAAGCGTTTGTGCGCAGAAAGGATTTGGCTTTGATTACTTGCCACCTGGGCGCTCGTTCCCGTTCCACCTGTGCCGACCGCTGTGCGCTTACAGACGTCGCAGGAGACGCGGACGGAGAGGTGGCTTTGCGGTGAAGTTGAAGGCGAGTTTTACTTCCTCTAATGCGACCCACTCTCGTTTCCTCAAACTACCATTTGAACGGGAAGAAAGGTGGTCTCTCACCGGGCGCCCTTCTGAATCTTCCGTATAAATGGATTTTACCGGTGCGTCCATGCGACGGAGCCATATCATCATGCTATCGGATCCCTCGGTTTTGCAGACGGAAGGCGAACCTGCAGAATCTCCGACAAGTTCGCTGCGAATCAACCCTAGAGGAGGTATCTACTGAATTAACATTGGCAGTGATGAATGTGCGTTCGTTATCAAATAAGACATTTATTTTAAATAACTTTTTTACTGAACGCAACTTAGACTTTTTATTATTGTCTGAGACGTGGCTAATTCCTGATGATTTAAGCCCATTCACGGATCTGTTACCTCAGGACTGTGGCTTTCTTAATACTCCACGCATCACAAGTCGTGGTGGAGGCCTGGCATCTATTTTTAAGAATAGTTTCTCGTGTCAGCTATTATCTGCCGGCACTTTTTTAAGTTTTGAACTGCAGTTGTTTCTGACTAATCAAGTTGCATGTGCTGTAATATATCGACCGCCTGCATACAACAAGGATTTTATTTGTGAGTTTACTGATTTTTTAAGTGAAATTGTACTGAAATATGATAAATTGTTACTAGTGGGTGATTTTAACATACATGTGTGTTGTCCTACAAAGCCACTGGTAAGAGATTTTTTTAATGTAATCGATTCTTTCAATCTTATACAACACGTGCACAAACCCACTCATGCTCAAGGTCATATTTTAGACCTAGTTTTGACTTATGGTTATCTATTGCTGATGTTGAAATATCAGATCAAGCTTTCTCTGACCATAAGTCAATTATTTTTAAGATGTTGACACCACGTAAAGTTGAAAAACCTAGAGCTCAAAGCCAACTACGACGGGCTTTAAATGCTGGAGCAATAGAGCAATTTAAAGATCAATTTTTTTAAATTAACCCTTTTTATTTTATGGATAGTTTTTCTCTTAATGTGGACTCCTCACTTGAGGTGCTATATTCTGTTTGTTTATCCCTCTTGGACTCAGTAGCCCCACTTCATGTCAAAAAGTGCAAATTTAGATGAGAGCCCTGGCTGAATGATGTGACTCGTGGGTTGAGGATAACCTGTAGAAAATTTGAACGAAAATGGAAAAAAGATAAGTTACAGGTATCTTTTCAAATGCTACGGGAGTCTCAAGATAACTATCAGAATACCGTACAGATGGCTAAGAGGAAATACTTTGCAGAAGTAATTACAAATAATAGTAGTAAGCCGCAAATTTTATTCAATATAGTAAATTCTGTTTTTAATCCAAAATCAGATGTGCTACTCCATCTGCCACCCATTACTTGTGAGACTTTTTTGGATTATTTTGTCCGAAAGATCTCTGACATTAAAACCACAATCAAACCTAGTTTGTTTGATCCTTCGGTTGTTCGGCCACCATTTGTTACACTTGACCATTTTGAAATGATCTCTTTGCAGTTACTAGCTGAGGTAATCAAACAGTCAAAAATAACTGACTGTTCATTAGACATTATTCCAGCTAAATTGATAAAGGAAGCATTTGATGTTCTTGGCCATAGTATTTTAGTCATTATAAATAATAGTCTTTTAACTGGAGTTGTTCCTAAACATTTTAAATACGCTCTTGTCCAGCCCCTTTTGAAAAAACTCATTTGGACCCTGCTGTTGTATCTAACTACCGGCCAATCTCGAAGTTACCTTTTTTGTCCAAGGTTTTGGAGTAGGTCGTTTTGAATCAAATAAATAGCTTTTTGATTCAGAACGATATCTTTGAAGTTTTTCAGTCAGGTTTTAGGGCTTTTCACAGTAGCCTACTGAGTCTGCCTTGATTAGGGTTTTAAATGACTTACTGACTGCAGTCGACTCAGGGTCTTCAGCAGTTCTTATTTTATTAGACCTTAGCGCTGCGTTTGATACCATTGACCACGACATTTTACTCTCACGTTTAGAAAATGTAGTAGGAATTCAAGGTACAGCGCTTGCATGGTTTAAGTCTTTTCTTCTAAATAGAACCTTTTCGGTAAATATTGGTCGAGATAGTTCACAACCTGCCTCTCTGCTTAGTGGGGTTCCACAGGGGTCCATTCTTGGCCCAATCTTGGTTTCCTTGTATTTGCTACCCCTTGGGTCAATTTTTTAGCAAGCATGGAATACCCTTTCACTTTTATGCAGATGATATGCAAATGTATCTCCCTCTGAAAAAAAAACAGCAGGAATCAAATAGAGTTGTTGCGAAATTGTATACATGACATTAAGTCATGGTTATCTTTACATTTTTTAAAACTAAATGAAGAGAAAACTGAAGTTGTGTGGTTTGGAGTTCCAAATAATCTTGATGATCTGGGTGATTTAGCCCACTTTTGTAAGCCATTAGTCCGAAATTTAGGTGTTCTTTTCGACAGTGATCTCAGGTTTGAGAGACAGATTTATTCTGTCGTTAAGTCTTGTTTCTATCATTTGAAATTAATAGCGAAAGTGAAACCATTTCTGTCCACTCGTGATCTTGAAAAGCTCATTAATGCATTTATATTTACAAGACTAGATTATTGCAATGCGTTATATGTCGGCATAAATAAAACACTGATTAATCACTTACAATTAGTTCAAAACGCCGCTGCGAGACTTTTGACGGGTACTCGTAAGCGAGACCACATTACCCCAGTATTGAGCTCTTTAAATTGGCTACCAATTGACTACAGAATAAATCTTAAAATTTTCATTTTTGTTCATAAATCACTGCATGGTATGGCTCCATTGTACCTGGTAAATCTTATTAAGAAATACGAACCAAAACGGTCCTTGAGGTCAGCTGACCAGCTGGTTTTAACGACTCCAAGAACAAAGCGGAGAAGTGGAGATCGAGCTTTTTTAGCGATAGCTCCAAAACTCTGGAATGATCTACCCCTTTCTATAAGATTGGAACGTACATTTACTGTTTTTAAACATACGCTTAAAGAATACCTCTTAGCTCTAGCATTCAATGGGGTATAGTAGTTGCATTTGTAGGTTTATCAAACTGAGGGGTTTATTTTATTTCATTGTGATTTTATGTGGTGTTAATGATGCATGTTGTTATGATTGTTTATGTGTTTGTACAGCACTTTGTTCTAGGGATGGGACGATTACCGGTTTCACTATAAACCATGATAAAATGTACTGACGGTTAGTATTATCGTTTAAAATTTAATTATCATTAAAACCGTATTTGATTATCGCGATTTTAATAACTCACTGTAAATCCTGTCCAGCCAGCATCAGTCTGACGCAGGCGCAGCGCGCAATGTTGTTTTTATTCGAGAAGGAATGGCGGAAGGCAGTGACCGTGCTCGGGAGATTTTCAGCCTTTTAAGAGGACCAAATCTGAGGTGTGGTCATATTTCGGCTTTTACAAAAGTCCTGAGTGGAACTTAATCGAGGATGGACACTACAATAGGGGGGAAACACTTCAAATCTGCCGAGTCATCTTGTGTGACCATCATCACCCACTGTTTATATTATAGCGAACGCAAGGCAAGTTAACTTTGACCTCAAAAATCCCAAAACTAACTTACGTCTGGGAAATAATTGGGCACAAAATGTTGTTTTGAGTTGAAATATTTTATCTCACACTACTTGAAATAAACGTGAAGCTTCCGCGAAGAAAAGTTCGCAGCAAGTGGCTTTGAGCCAAAGACAAACGATCAAGTTCAAACAAGACTATTAAGAGTGACATTTAAGGGATAATAATGTATGTCATTGTACACTTATTACACCGATTTTTTTTTTTTTTTTTTTTTTTTTACTACATAATTACAGGGACATATTGAATTGAGATTAATGTTTTAAATCTTACCTGTTTATAAATCCATTTTGCACAGCGTACAAAACAATCGTCCCAAAACGGAGACACAAGACGGCAAGTTGTAGGTTGTATTTGAATGAAACGAGAGAACGCGTGCGCGTCCGTTGCGATACATGGATGTGCGCTGTGTTATGGGCCTTTCACACAGGACGCGGTATGCGCGGCGTCGCGCTATAAAACCCATTCATTTCAATGGCTTGCGCCGCGCAAGGACGTTTTGTTGCTGCGTCGACCAAAGCGCAAGCGCAGCGGTGCGCATCATTGGCGTGCTCAAGCGCATGCCGCGGTCAAAGTTCAAAATAGTTCAACTTTTGCCGCTGCGCTCTGTGACGATTACCAGCGCGGCCAATAGAATCGGGGGATCCAAACAAGGACGGAATTCAAAATGGATGAACGGCAAAATTGTATATCTGAATTAAAACAAGAATCATGAAGTCAGCTCTTTTTTTAGAATAAAACATTTATTCAAACATTAAACCTGAAACTAAGAAACAAAAACAGACGTAATAGAGCTCCCGCTAAAAGTTTTTAAAACTCCGCCTACGTCATAGCTCAGCGCAAATCGCGTTGTATCTGAAGGGCAACGCTGAACCCAGCGGCAAGCGCCGCGCATACCGCGTCCTGTGTGAAAGGCCCATTATGATGCGTTGCTATTGACGACGGTCATTATAAGGAAGGAAATGCCACGGAATATAATCTTGCTTAAAAAAGTTCATTGAGCTGCTTGTTTTATTTGTTGTTTGTTGATTTTCAAATATTGAACTGTTTTTAGTGTGAGCATCAGTTCTTTTTGAACACTTTCATCTCGTTTTAACAAAACCGTGATAATATTGATAATCACGATAATTTTGGTCACTATAATCGTGATATGAAATTTTCATACCGTCCCATCCCTACTTTGTTCAATGACAAGTTGTGTAAAAGTGCTTAATAAAGAAAAGAAAAGAAAGAAAGAAAGAGCATGTGGGCGGAGTCTCTCTGCAAACGCACTGCACTCGCAACCAAATCAATTACAAATCACAGCCAATCAGAAGAGCGTGTGGGCGGAGTCTCTCTCACTCAACAACCAAATGGATAAATTTAATAAATATTACACCATTTTAACATTATTAAAAATACATACGGAGTGACTGACTGAAACAATATTTCTCATAGAATACACTTGTTTGTTCACAGTTTGAAAAATAAAACGGAAAATAGTCTGAAGCGCTGAGTGTGTTTATTCTATTGTTCTGTGTCCTGTAGACATTTGGTACCACAGGTAAAGCTCTGACGCTCAGCTGACGGAGTAAATCACTCTAGATGTGTGTGTAAAAGCCTGTGGTCTGCTGTACCGTGGCGTCTGTGATCTGGACTGGATCCTCCGCTGCCGTAGCCCATGGAGACGCCGCTGACGGGACTCTGGGCTCCAGCTCGCTCCGGGATCATCTGGGCTTCGGCTCGCTCCGGGATCTGCAGGCTGCTGGCACTGGGACAGTAATCCGGGTACAACACGACCCCGTCCGGCTCCGGAGCGCAGGCGGGAAGCAGCCAGGCCGAGAGAGGACGAACTCCACACTGGTTACGCCAATCCTGAGGAGCAGAACCACAACACTGACGTCTGGAGATAACTACTCATGCATGGACAATATTCAGCTGAAAACCCATTATCAGTTTCGGCTGAAAGAGTTCTGTAGGGCTGAAATCTGCTGACTGAAACAGTGACGTTTCATTCGTTTTATTAGTCCTTTTGTAGGGCCGAAATTGAACAGAAACTATGACGTTTAAAAGTAGTTAATTTCAGAATTAAAATTTCCTGATAATTTACTCTCTCCCACGTCATTCAAGATGTTCATGTGTTTCTTTCTTCAGTCGAAAAGAAATGAAGGTTTTTGAGGAAAACATTCCAGGATGTTTCTCCATATAGTGACTTCAATGGGGTCCAACGGGTTGAAGGTCCAGATGTGAGTTTCAGTGCAGCTTCAAAGTCTCGACACGATCCAGCCGAGGAATAAGAGTCTTATCTAGACAAACCAGCGGACATTTTAGAACAAAAATAAACATTTATATACTTTTAATCACAAATGCTGGTCTTGCACTAGCTTTGATGCTACACTTATTACATAATCAGGGTGAAAGGTCACGCGTGTTCCAGTTCAGCAATGTAGAGTAGGGTGAAAAACTCCATCTTCAAAATCGCCCGACATCGTTGTTTTACACCTTCTCAGCCTCCCTGGGAAAGTCTATGCCAGGGTACTGGAGAGGAGAATACGGCCGATAGAAGAACCTCGGATTCAGGAGGAACAGTGCGGTTTTCGTCCAGGCCGTGATACACTGGACCAGCTCTATACCCTCTACAGCAGGGAACGACAACTGGCGGCCCGCGGGCCAAAACTGGCCCGCCAGCAATATTTTCTGGCCCGCCGGATTATTTTGGAAGTCCTAAATGCTGCACTAAACTCTTCCACTACTTGAGAAAAGCCGTAGTCGCGCGGCGATTTCACCGCCGCATACTGTGTGAAACACCCATAGGGAATCATGCGGCGCGGGATTACATTTTAAAGTATAACTGTGCGTTCACACCGGACGCGAATAGCGCGTCAAATTCGCGCCTGCCGCGTCTAGTTATACGCTTGACCACTTTGTGTCCATTCGCCCGTCAAAAGACGGTAGCGGTCAGAACTCTGGTGTAGGCTACTTTGGACGGAGCGGGCGGTCTGACTGACAATAGCCCACTCCCGACATCTTTTGACAGCGTATCCGCACTTAATTCTGACCACCTGTACACCTAGCTCTGAGGAGCTGTTTGGTACTGAAACCATTGTCAGTCAACAACATTCTTTTTTTGCAAGGATGTTTGAAATAGTTCGGCAGAAAATAGCCTACTTCATTTGTCAGTAGGGCAATATGATTTTCGTTTATGTTGCTTAGAAATTTGAGTGATAGGCTTTGTCCTATTTAATTTATGTTAGGCTATTTATATTTCATAATTTTTTTCTGTGGCATTTTTTTTCTCTGCTGACAGTACAATGTTAAAATAGCCTAATATTTATATTGACACGAACACAATTTTTGTATAGCATTTATTATAGGCTACTTAATCTCATTCTTGCCGTTAAAGACATTTGAATGTGAGATTATGGAAACGAGATCTAAATTTTGCGGAACCGTCAGGTCGGGAAATAAAGCGGGTGAACACCGAGTGTATTTTAAGCGGTTGCTGAATAGAACCTTGTGGGAGCGGGACAGAAAAAAAACTGTCCCGCGCAGACCTCCTTAAACCTTAGGTGTGTATGTGTGTGTCCCGAATAAATAATAATAAATAAAAAAAAGGAATAAAGTTCAAAAGTCGGACTGTAAGCGAATGAGTATGATTGCTATTCACACCTTTATTAAAATGGCTGTAATCTGTTACCACAATAGTACTTGATCTGTTTAAAATGATTTCCTTGATATATGCCAAAAGGGGTTAAATTAAAAATCAAAATTAAAATTTGTCTAATCCAGTAATTAATTTTTTTCTATTTTTGATCTGAGCACAATCAGAAAATCAGAAAACCCATTGTTATTCGTTTTTTCATTTTAGTTCAGGAAATAAATAATGGAAAAACAAGTCGTTTTTCATCTTTTTATTTTTGGTTTTAATTTGAAAAAACGATTGAACGAATGATCCACGGACGGTGAAGGACCCATCATATTCCGCGATTATAGGCCTATATAAAAGTATTTAATTTGTATCCATAGGCCTACTCTGTGTAGCTGGCCCGCCATCTACTGGCTAAAAATAATATTGGCCCGCGGCCAAAGTTACTTGCCGACCCCTGCTCTACAGGGTGCTGGAGGGTTCATGGGAGTTTGCCCAACCAATCCACATGTGCTTTGTGGATTTGGAGAAGGCACTCGACTGTGTCCCTCGCGGCATCCTGTAGAGGGTGCTCTGGGAGTATGGGGTCCGGGGCCCTTTGCTAAGGGTCCGGTCCCTGTATGACCGAAGCAGGAGCTTGGTTCGCATTGCCGGCAGTAAGTCAGACTTCTTCCCAGTGCATGTTGGACTGCCCTTTGTCGCCGGTTCTGTTCATAATTTTTATGGACAGAATTTCTAGGCGCAGCCAGGGACCGGAGGGTGTCAGGTTTGGGGACCATACGATTTCGTCTCTGCGCTTTGCGGATGATGTTGTCATGCTGGCCCCATCAGACCAGGACCTTCAGCATGCACTGGGAAGGTTTGCAGCCGAGTGTGAAGCGGCTGGGATGAGAATCAGCTCCTCCAAATCCGAGGCCATGGTTCTCAGTCGGAAAAGGGTGGTTTGCCCACTTCAGGTTGGTGGGGAGTTCCTGCCTCAAGTGGAGGAGTTTAAGTATCTTGGGGTTTTGTTCACGAGTGAGGGAAGGATGGAACGGGAGATTGACAGACGGATCGGTGCAGCTTCTGCAGTAATGCGGTCGATGTACCGGTCTGTCATGGTGAAGAAAGAACTGAGCCGCAAGGCAAAGCTCTCGATTTACCGGTCATTCTACGTTCCTACTCTCACCTATGGTCATGAGCTGTGGGTCACGACCGAAAGGACAAGATCCCGGATACAGGCGGCCGAAATGAGCTTTCTCCGCAGGGTGGCTGGGCGATCCCTTAGAGATAGGGTGAGGAGCTCGGTCACTCGGGAGGAGCTCAGAGTAGAGCCGCTGCTCCTCCACATCGAGAGGGGTCAGCTGAGGGGCTCGGGCATCTGTTCCGGATGCCTCCTGGACGCCTTCCCGGGAAGGTGTTCTGGGCGCGTCCCACTGGGAGGAGACCCCGGGGAAGACCTAGGACACGCTGGAGAGACTATGTCTCCCGGCTGGCCTGGGAATGCCTCGGTGTCCCCCCGGAAGAGCTGGAGGAAGTGTCTAGGGAGAGGGAAGTCTGGGCATCTCTGCTTAGACTGCTGCCCCCACGACCCGGCCCCGGATAAGCGGAAGAAGATGGTATGGTATGGTATCATTGTTTTACCTTTTATTATTATTATTTTTTTTATCAATGTTGTTTGACTCAGTCTTTGCACGTTTACTTTGTAAACACTGGGTCTGTACTTATGCCTATGTCACGCTTGACCTTTCAACCTGATTACGTAATGTGTGTCGCATCACAGCTAGTGCAAGACCAGCATTTGTGGTTAAAAGTATAGAAATGTTTATTTTGTTATAAAATGTCAACTGGTTTGTCTAGATAAGACTCTTATTCCTCGGCTGGGATCGAGTCGAGACTTTGAAGCTGGTGATTTTAATTCTGAAGTGAACTAAAACAGTTACTGGGTTTCACTTTTCACGTTTTCTGGGTTGGTAGAAGCACCGGATTATAACACTTAAACACGGAGAAAGTCAGATTTTCATGATATGTCCCCTTTAAAGTGAAGTGCTGAGGGTTCACCTGCAGGCTGGAGGAGCTTCCTCGATCTTCAGCGCAGCTTCTGTTCTGCCCGGCGGCTTCAGGAAGAGAATCGAGCTGCCGCAGCTCCAGCATGGACTTCACCATGAGCTCCACAGATCCAGTACGGCAGGACCAGCGCCGGCGAGGCCGACACACATCCGAGTCCTGCACACACACCTGACACATGACCGAGTCCTGCACACACACCTGACACATGACCGAGTCCTGCACACACACCTGACACATGACTTCTCTCAACGATACAGAACTATCAAGAGTCGGTTGCATGAGACTTTCACACAACTGTGTGTTTCCTCTGTCAGAGATTCCTAGTCAAACCACTCTGAGCTGAAATATTTACTTGAAGTTCCTCTAATCTAATATTTGTAATAACCCTTTCATATGTTCATGGTTAACAGTCACATGACACGCAGCTAAACAAATATAATTTTTAGCAAGTGTTCTAAAGTTTTTAATGTTGTTTATATGTCTATGTGGTGTTTTTAATACGCTTTAAGACAAACCATGTGTAAGTTCATAAGTCGACACCATTGCTGAGTATTTTCTCCTTAAAACTGCAGTGAACCAAAGACAGTCTCAAAAACACACTTTGAAATCGCTGGTGTTTCTGACGTCACAAAATGTAATTTTAAATTATCTATTTTAAGTTTACATCTTTGCCCCCTCGTGATCTCCAGTTTGGGAAAACCTGGTCTATTACAAAATGAATTAAACGAAATGTTTTCTGATGAACTATCAAGCGTTTAGACTCGTAATTCCGGTGGAACTCAAGAATAAACAAAGCCAATTCATGAAAACACAGTCCAGACTCTGTAGCTTGAACATCGAGAGTCAGAAGATTGACTGCAGTTTCAGATACAGACCTTCACCGGGTTCCACTCGCGTCCTTCATCAAACGCACCTTCAAGAGAGAAAACAGCCTCACATTACTGTCTGTAAGAGTCCAGGTGTGTGTGTGTGTGTGTGTGTGTGTGTGTGTGTGTGTATGTGAGTGGGTGAGAGAGCGTGTGCGTGTGTGTGTGTGTGTATTTACTTGAACCATATTTTGGGGACACAATTGTGGTTAAAAAAATAAGCAATTTATGTCATGTTTACAAATGAGCTCATGCCCAGAGAGATGTTTTGTCCATTTTTTTAATTGTAAAAATGTTGAATATATAACAAGCGAAGTGTTTCTGACCCGTGGTCTCCTCGACACTGTCCTTCCGTCTCTCTGGTGTCGTCACAGCTTCATCATCTTCATCATCATCTTCCTCTCGGTCAGTCTCAGACGAGCAGCTCTTGATGGATGGAGATCTGTGCAGTGTGAATCCACTCGCGGAGCACCGTCTGAGAAAACATACATATATGAAACACTAGAAGAGAACGAACGAAAACACAAACACAAAGTGGCCATCAGACCAATCAGAGCAGAGCAGCTCTCAGAGAGGCGGGGTTTAGAGAGACTGAATCTTCGATCAAAGCGTTTCAGACACTGAGAGGAAAGAGCTGAAGCTGCAGTGGAGATTATGAGGAGATTAAAGTGTGTTTGACCTTGAATGCATGTGAACCTGCTGTAGGAGACGCTAAAACTCAAATGAGGGACCCGACAGAAGCGAACCACTCAGTCCTGTACCTGAAGAGGTTGTGTCTAGCGTTCGGTCTGCTGTGACGTCTGCGCTCGGACAGTCGCTCTCTCATGTTGTCAGTCAGTTCAGGAGCGAGTCGCCACACAAACACACAGCTGAAACACAGCAGACGTCAGTGAGACGAACACACACCAGGATAGGGTTGGGAATCTAAAATCAATAATCAATTCTGGAATCTGATACTTGTTAAAAAAAAAAAAAAAATTTAGATTCCCTCTTATTGATTCCTTTGTGAGCATTTCAATATGACTTTAAACCATTCAAGCGCGAGACGACTGTTTTCTGTTTTCATGTGTATCAGTATACTGGATCCGTGCAGCTCTTAAAGTGACAGAAGCCTAATATCCCTGCTCTATAATAACACTAATATTCTCGCTCTATAATAACACTAATATTCCTGCCGTCTCTATAATAACACTAATATTCCTGCCGTCTCTATAATAACACTAATCAAACAACAGAAGACAAAGAGAAAATTCACTCTTTCTTCACTGAATAACTTTTGTAACTATATTTGTAATGTATATTTTATTTATAAAGTGCAGTTATTTTACATTTATGTTGACTCACACACACACACAGACAGAAGCGGAGGACTCACCTGTCTCCTGAAGCTGACACCAGACGCCTGCAGTCGCTGCTGAAGCTCAGAGCCGTGATGATCTCTGTCAGAGAGAACCGCACATCAGCACTAGAGTTTCCCACAGAAGAGTCACTGAGAGTCTGCGAATCTCACCTGAGTGTCCGAACACGGCGGCCACACACTCTCCGGTCCGGAAGTCCAACAGGCTGATGTTCTTATCGGAGCAGCTGGTGGCCAAATACTGACCCGACGGATCCATCTGAACCTGCAAACACACACACCATGAGCTGCACTTGATCCATAATGTTCTCTGAGGGCTGTTTATTGACAGACGTGCTGCATTTAATTGTATATATGTTAATATTCACTCATTTTCACAGTGAGTGAGTGAGTCTGCGAGTGAGTCTGCGAGTGAGTCTGCGAGTGAGTCTGCGAGTGAGTCTGCGAGTGAGTCTGCGAGTGAGTCTGCGAGTGAGTCTGCGAGTGAGTCTGTGAGTGAGTCTGTGAGTGAGTCTGTGAGTGAGTCTGAGTGAGTCTGAGTGAGTCTGAGTGAGTGAGTTTTGACAGGCGTGCTGCATTCAAGACTGCTATGATTGCGTAACAGTTCTGCATTTGCCCCATTACACGTATGGAACTCTTTTTTAAAACTTTTAACAAGTTGAATATGTATTAAGTATCAGACGGTCTGACCTTCAGCAAACCGCCGTCTTCAGTCTGCGAACCTTTATAAGATCTCTTCTGTTTACCACTGCTGATGTTGATCACTCTAGAGGACACACACATACACACACACTCATAAACACAGGTCTGTGTCTGCACCTCATACTCTTCTCTGATTGGATCCTCCGCTCACCTGACGCTGCGGTCCTGACAGCCGACGGCTGCATACTTGCATGTGGGATCGATATCCATGTGAGTGGGAGTCGTTTTCCGAACCACATGATGCGTCCGTTTGAATGCGGTTCCTCTGACGGTCTAAACAAATCAGGGTTATTATAGTCAACTAAAACTAAAACCATAAACAAACATTTCACTACTAGAAATAAATGTTAACTGGAATAAAATATAAAAAACCCTGCGGGCGTTTTCCAACCAATGCACTCGTCTTCCAGGCGAACAGGTCGCAGGAGTTCATTTCATACTCTATGAACAATGGTTGTTTATTTAATGTATAAATGAAGGTATGTCCAAAAAACTGGTAATTACATACTTTGTAGCATCATGTATTTAGCATAATAATCTCGTTCAACAAAGGAGGTAACTTAAAACGCAGTGGGAAAAAGTCTCTGAAAGGGAAAAAGAAGGTATCAATGCACTTCAAGCTGGCGTTGCTCGACGGAGGGATGCCAATCTGAGTTTAGAGTACTTGCGGAAACGTAGAAGGAAAAAATAACGAACCAGAACTCAGTTCTTTAATGATCCCTTCAGATTTCTGACAAATCTCTTCACAAGGGAGAAAAGTGGAACTCTGAAAGTAACAAAGAAAGATCTGTAGGATCAATTAAAGATGATACACTCTGACCCAAGATGGCATGAACAAATGTCAGTTCCACCAGATATCCCAGCAATCAATTCTCCAGAACATCAAATGGAGATTCACCTTCCAACTTGGAGAGAGGTGGAAAGTGCAGTCCATCACACAAGATGGGGGTCCTGTGGAGGTGTACAAGAATACACCGGATGTCCTGAGGTTTCTCTGGAGGCTCATGAGGATAGTGTGGAAGAAGAAGATTATACCCAAAGTGTGGCATAGGCCAAGGAGGGGTTCTGATCCCGAAGGATAAGGACTCAGAGAATCAGCCAGTTTCGACCAATATCCCTGCTAAATGCTGAGGCTAAAGTCTTTTTCAAAAGCATCACCAAGAGGATGTCCGAATACCTGCAAAGAAACAGCTATCAATACAGCAGTACAGAAGTATATCAGGGTTTTCTGGGTGCTTAGAACATTCCAGTATGATATGGCACCAGATCCAGATGGCAAAGGTGGGGAAAAAGGACCTCCATGTTGTCCTCCTGGTCAGTCCCCCATAATCTCCTGTGTGCCGATTTCAACTTCTTTTATATTAGTGACATCAAGTTCTTCATCGGAATTTCCCCCTATCCCAACAGTATCTGAGCAGCCTGTGAAAAGCCTTGGTAGGTGTTATGATGCCAGCCTGAAAGACAAAGAACAGGTACAACAACTGCGGAAAGAGATCAGTAGTGGACAACACTCAACTACCTGGAAGATTTAAGGCCTGGTGTTTGCAGTTTGGCCTTTTACCAAGTGTTTTGTGGCCCCTTATAGTTTATGAAGTTTCAATCCCCACAGCGGAGAAACTGGACAGAGAAATACGGGTTACATCAAGAAATGGCTCTGGGTTCCACGGTGTCTTACCAACATAGGCCTCTATAGAAGTCCCGTCGTCAAACTGCCCTTCACTAGTCTCATAGGAGAGTTTAAGTGTGCTAAAGGGAGACTTCAGATGACTTTGAATGAATCATGAGACGGTGCTGAGTAACAAAGCACCAGTGTTGGCAGCAGGCCGTAAATGAAGGCCAGCCAGTGCAGTAGAGGAGGCGATAGCAGCGATCAAACATGCAGATATTGGGGGCATGTTTAGCAAGGGAGAGGAGGCCTTGCATTAAGAACGAGATGTCCAGAGTGGAACAAAGCCATAGCACCAGAGTGAAGGAAGGTGGTGGTAGAGGAAACACGTGGACTCGTGGATTCCCTTTGGTAATCAGGGACAGTGGACACGGTGGGATAGGGTGGAGAAGAGGAGGATCAGCTGGAAGGACCTGTGAAGCATGGAAGCGAAGTATCATCAGAGATACTTATTGCCTTTGGCTTGCTCAGTTGGAGATATTTTGGGGATATTTAATTTAAATTTATCAATCAATAAATTCCTCTTGAAACAAACTTTGTTGTATTATTTTAATTTAATACTGTGAAGCTGCTTTGATGCAATCTGTATTGTGAAAAGCGCTATACAAATAAACTTGACTTGACTTGACTTGACTTATGACATCCTTCCAACACCAACTAATCTCCATCAGTGGTGTGGTGAAGATCCTGGGTGTGCTATCTGCTCCAGCCCAGCTTCCCTCAAGCACATACTGACAGGGTGTAAAGTCAGCCTCACACAGGGTCATTACACATGACGTCACAACAACCAGGTCCTTAAGAGCCTTGCCTCCACCCTTGAGGAAAAATGTATTACCACCAATTCTTAATTCCCAGCAAGCCATCTTTGTCCATGAAGGGGCAAAAGTAACCAGGAACAGGCCTACATTACTGGAACATGACCAGTTTTAGGACCAGCTCGTTTTCCCCCCAGAGATTACAACCACTACCCTCAGGCCTGATATAGTTCTCTGGTCCCCCTCTGTGAAGAAGGTCTTCATCATTGAACTTTTCGTACCCTGGGAAGATTCATTGGAAGAGGCTTATGAGCTTAAGATATGCTGAGCTGGCTCATGATATACGACTTTGTGGCTGGAACACTGAAATCCGCCCAGGGGAAGTAGGAGGCAGAGGATTCCTGGCATCGTCCACTAACTTGCTAAGAGACCTTGCAGTCAGAAGCCAGAGCTCGCGCCGAACCATTAAAACTGCATCGGAGGCGGCTGAGAGAGGCAGTCAGAGGCTCTGGATGAAGAGGCAAGACTCTGACTGGGTCCAAAATAGCAATGGGGGAAATGTAGCTGAGGGGGTGTTCCTGGGACACCAGGCATCACAGGTGAGCCCTCTGGAGACGCCGTGACCCCTGATGACCCCGATGACATACCTTCCCTCCCATATTTGATGACATACTGTCTCCCATTATTCCTATTCTGCAACATCAAAGTACCTTCAGATCTCAAGATAATTGCTCGCACATAAAGGATGTTTACATCTCATACTGTGTTTAAAAAGCTTTGGTTGTAAAATGTATTACCTGTATGAAAAGAAATTGACCTGCGGAAGAGTAGCGATGGAGTGGGTTTTATCGTATCAATCTCAAAGGATTGTCACTTATAGTGCCATATAATACTATTTTAAAGGCTCCTACAGCAGGTTTACATGCATCAAACACACTTTAATTTCCTCATAATCTCCACTGCAGGATCACATCCATCAAGGATTCAGTCTCTCTAAGCTCCGCCTCTCTGAGAGCTGCTCTGCTCTGATTGGTCAGAAAGCAAACGCTCATCATCATATCTGAATCTCAGCTCTTGATCACAGTGATACGAACAGTAAATAAAGCCAATCAAGACCAGAGCCATAACCAGCAAATTAGTTACAAACCTACGCAGGTTCTTCAGGAAGTGAGACTGAATTACTGGTTTCAGTTCAGATTCACTTCTTTCTTTTAGGAGACAAAAACTCTGATCTGTGAAATTTTTACATTCACAAACAGCTTTATTACACTCTTCATGAAAGATAATATCCGGAAAAGCACAATAACTCACCCTGTGTGCGGTTCGGATGTACAGACTCTTATCCGCTCCGCAGCTGATGATCCTCAACTTCCCGTCACTGGCTGCACACACACACACACACACACACACACACACACACACACACACACACAGCTGTTTGTACAGCTCAAGCACTGGAAACTCAAAACCTTTCATCTTAATTCTAAGTCACTCTGAATTCAGATCATGTTTCACACCGGCTACTAGCGACTCAAAGATGATTGGATGTTTGCTTTGCATATTTATTCTGTAATGTGAATAATAACCGGACTCTCACCGGCGAAGCGGACAGACGTGACGGAGGACGAGTGCTCATCTAGAGTCTGAAGCATACCGTAGTCTTCCTCAACATCCAGCACGTGGATCAGCCGGTCTCGACTCGCTGTGGCCAGCAGATTCATGCCTGTCCAACACACACACACACACACACACACACACACACACACACACACAGGTCTGCAGGGGAAACGCTGGGGTCTGGGAACACTGCTATGGATGGATGGGACACACACCTGTGTGAGGATGGGAGTATTCCAGACTCAAGATCTCGGAGTCATGTGCTTCAGCTTTCAATATCTCCTTCATACACGTCAGGTCATGGATCCTGCAGCAACCACAGCATCATAATTAATCTTAAATAATTCAATTAATGATTATTGATTTAATAATTTAAAGAAATTTATGAAATGCTAATTTAATAATCAGTAATTAGACCAAACAATATTAATAATGCTTAAATCGATAATTAAATTATAAATATCAATTAAATAAATTCATAAATAAGTTAAATAATAAATCAGTAATTAAACAAAATATTAAACAAATGGTTAAACAAATAAATTAATGTATGAACAAATAAATGCATAAATTATTAAACAATAATTGCATTAATTCATTATTTAATAAATTATTTAATAAATTAAATAAATATTTTTATTTAATAAATAATTCAATAATATATTAAAAATAAATGCTTAAATAAACGATAATTAATGCATTTAATAAATCAAATAATCAAATAAACAATTACATGTATAAATAAATCAATTAAATAATTTAAACATATACACACACACACACACACACACACACACACACACACACAGTATATACACATATATACTATATATAAATAAAGTTATATAATTAAGTTTTTTGCACACTGACATAATAAGAGTCACATGATCACCCGTACCTCAGTGTGCCGTTTCTGTCTCCGGACGCCAGGTGTCTCCCGTCAGGACTGACGCAGATGCTTCTGATGCCGCGCGAGCCCTCAGTGATCGCAGTTCCCTCCGCGTCCAGCAGGGCGGCGGTGTCGTCGTTCATGTAGAGGACGTGAAGGAGATCCTGAAAGAGTTGGAGTCAGTTCATCACTCGTGGTCAAACCTACATCACGACACTCGTGTTTAGAGACTCACATTGCTCAGCAGGTTAGCGCTGTGAACGGCGTCTGAGCTCCAGATACGGACAGTGTTGTCAGAGGAACAGGTGAGGAACGGCTCAGAGGAACCGAACATCTGTGAGCCGTCTGTGGGGAACATCTGGAACACAGTTCAGTCCGGACAGCAGATGACCGTTACAGAAACATTACACTCAGTCTCTTCTGATCATCAAAAGTACAGTAAAAATAGTGAAATATTATTCCAATGTAAATCAGCTGTTGTCTATGTGAATATATAGTAAAGTGTAATTTATTCCTGTGATCAAAGCTGAATTTTCAGCATCATTACTCCAGTCTTCAGTGTCACATTTACAATACATTCACATACCATTCTGCCCTCATGGAGCTTTGGTTCCTTCACTGTCGCCTTTTTTCACCTTTGTTGCCATTGGCTTCTGTCTTGCTTAGTTGGGGACATTTAATTTTAATATTCAACAATATTACTGATCTCCTGCACTGACACCATTATATGAGACTCCAGAGCGGCTATATATATATATATATATATATATATAACTGAACTAAATTAATAACTTTTTTACAGCAGAAGTGAAGCATCACTGAATTTACTTAAGCTGGACTGTGACGATATTCTCTTCTGGAAACAAACTTTGTTGCATTATTTTCCTGTAATCTCTGTAAAGCTGCTCTGAAACACTCTGTGTTGTAAAAAGCACTATATAAATAAATGTGACTTGACTTGATATAGAAAATACTTTTTTATTAATTATTAATAATAATTGTGTTATTATTAATTTGTAATAATATTTCACTGTTTTACAGTATTTTTGATTAAATAAATGCAGCTTTGGTGAGCGGAAGAGACTCTTTCACAAACATTACAAAGTCTTCATTATCCCAAGCTTTGAGCACCAGTGTAACTACTACTACTACTACTACACACCTGCAGATCCCAAACGCAGGCCGAGTGATACAGCGCCGAGTGAACTTTGCGCACCTTCTGCAGATCTTGCGTGTCCCACACGTATAAACTGTGATCATTATACACACAGGACAGCCAACGGTTCACAGGGTCAAAGGTCACCGCCACCAAGTCTGGGTAACGGGCATCGGGCTTCCTGCTGAATAGGTGACTAAAGAACAGAGATCAGATCAGATATGTCTCGGGTTCGGATGGATAAATGGATGGATATATGGATGGATTGATGTATGGGTTGGTTGGTGAGTGGGTTGGTTGATGGGTTGGTTGGTGAGTGGGTTTATGGGTTGGTTGATGGTTTGGTTGGTGAGTGGGTTGGTGAGTGGGTTGGTTGATGGGTGGGTTGGTGAGTGGGTTGGTTGGTGAGTGGGTTGGTGAGTGGGTTGATGGGTTGGTTGGTGAGTGGGTTTGTTGATGGGTGAGTGGGTTGATGGGTGGGTTGGTTGGTTGATGGGTGGGTTGGTGAGTGGGTTGGTGAGTGGGTTGGTTGATGGGTGGGTTGGTTGATGGGTGGGTTGGTTGATGGGTTGGTGAGTGGGTTGGTTGGTTGATGGGTGGGTTGGTGAGCGGGTTGGTGAGCGGGTTGGTGAGCGGGTTGGTTGATGGGTGGGTTGGTGAGTGGGTTGGTGGGTGAGTGGGTTGGTTGGTGAGTGGGTTGGTTGGTGAGTGGGTTGGTTGGTGAGTGGGTTGGTGAGTGGGTTGATGGGTTGGTTGGTGGGTTGATTGATTGGTGGGTTGGTGAGTGGGTTGGTTGGTGGGTTGATTGTAAGTGGGTTGATGGGTGGGTGAGTGGGTGGGTTGATGGGTGGGTGAGTGGGTTGGTGGGTGGGTGAGTGGGTTGGTTGGTTGGTGAGTGGGTTGGTTGGTTGGTGGGTGGGTGGGTTGGTTGGTGAGTGGGTGGGTGGGTTGGTTGATGGGTGGGTTGGTGGGTGAGAGGGTTGATGGGTGGGTTGGTGAGTGGGTTGATGGGTGAGTGGGTTGATGGGTGTGTGGGTTGATGGGTTGATGGGTGGGTTGATGGATGGGTGGGTAATGAATCACCTGGCCTGTGTGATGCCGGACACCTCGATTCCCAGGTGATGTGGGCGGGGCAGAGAGCAGATGAAGCGCAGGTCCGACGGGCTGAAGACGCATACGGTTCCGTTGGCACACGCACAGAAGATCAGATCCTCCGTCACCGTCAGAGCGTGAGCTGAACTCGTCTGCACACACAATCATGTTCCTCTCTGAACTCATCTAAACAAACAATCATGATCTTCTCTGAACTCGTCAGCAGCTCTGAGACACGAGGATCTTCATCTCACAGGACAAACAACTAGAATAATCAACATCCCTTTAACAACTTCAACATTCAATTCAACATTTTCCAGAAATCTCCGGCCGCTGAACTCACACAGCAGCCCTGATGAGGTGTGTGTGTGTGTGTGTGTGTGTGTGTGTGTGTGTTCTGACCTGCAGATGGACCCATCGCACCAGAACTCTCCGGCCACTGAACTCACACAGCAGCCCTGATGAAGTGTGTGTGTGTGTGTGTGTGTGTGTTCTGACCTGCAGATGGACCCATCGCACCAGAAATCTCCGGCCGCTGAACTCACACAGCAGCCCTGATGAGGTGTGTGTGTGTGTGTGTGTGTGTGTGTGTGTTCTGACCTGCAGATGGACCCATCGCACCAGAACTCTCCGGCCACTGAACTCACACAGCAGCCCTGATGAAGTGTGTGTGTGTGTGTGTGTGTGTGTTCTGATCTGCAGATGGACCCATCGCACCAGAACTCTCCGGCCACTGAACTCACACAGCAGCCCTGATGAAGTGTGTGTGTGTGTGTGTGTGTGTTCTGACCTGCAGATGGACCCATCGCTCCAGAACTCTCTGGCCACTGAACTCACACAGCAGCCCTGATGAGGTGTGTGTGTGTGTGTGTGTGTGTGTGTGTGTGTTCTGACCTGCAGACGGACCCATCGCTCTAGAACTCTCCGGCCGCTGAACTCACACAGCAGCCCTGATGAGGTGAGTAAGTGTGTGTGTGTGTGTGTGTGTGTGTGTGTGTGTGTGTGTGTGTGTGTGTTCTGACCTGCAGACGGACCCATCGCTCTAGAACTCTCCGGCCGCTGAACTCACACAGCAGCCCTGATGAGGTGAGTAAGTGTGTGTGTGTGTGTGTGTGTGTGTGTGTGTGTGTGTGTGTGTGTGTGTGTGTTAGAGACCTGCACGGGACACAATGTTCAGTCCCGCTCCCGCAGTGTTCAGTCCCGCTCCCGCACGCTCCCGCAAAGATTTGTCATTTTTAGTCCCGCTCCCGCCCGCATCTGTGATATTATGTCCCGCTCCCGCCCGCAAATGCCCGCAAGACGGCAGGCAGGATGGATTTTCACTTTCTGTCTCATGAAAGGTCTTGGGGAAAAAAATGCGATTTGTGTCCATTGTATGTTAACACCTTTTGGCATTTATCGCAGCAGGCAAAAGGTAGTTGATTTCCCTCTCCATCATGCACAACCGAAAAAGACTGCCAAATGTCTGATTTGAGGTTTTGTGATTTATTTATTTTTTTGTAGTAGTAGTAGTAAATGTGCCTTTCTTTAGAGAAGTACTTACATCTGAAGCGCTTAGGCTTATATCTGAAGCACTAGAGGTGCTCTGTTCCTCGTCCATGCTGTCTATTTTGAACTTGAAGCTTTCGAATTCGAACACGGAGCAGCGGGAAGGAATTGTCTCTAAACAAGTGTGCGTGAGATTAGGCCCCGCCCTACCCCAAACGACAACATCCACAAGTTTAGGCTGCCTAAAACGTTTTTATTGCTGCCAAACAGAATCTCCCTCACAACTACAAATTATGTACGCTACTTTAATCATCTATATATTTTACTTTACACTCATATTTAATTTGCGGAAGTGCAGCGTATCATCCCCCCCCCCGCCCGCACCCGCAAGTGCACCTTCATCATCCCGCCCGCTCCCGCAATGACCTTTCAAAATTTGTCCCGCGCTGTTTTGCGTCGCGACCCGCGGGAGTGCAGACCTCTAGTGTGTGTTCTGACCTGCAGATGGACCCATCGCTCCAGAACTCTCTGGCCACTAAACTCACACAGCAGCCCTGATGAGGTGAGTGTGTGTGTGTGTGTGTGTGTGTGTGTGTTCTGACCTGCAGACGGACCCATCGCTCCAGAACTCTCCGGCCGCTGAACTCACACAGCAGCCCTGATGAGGTGATGCAGAAGGTGCTGTTGGACTTCGGCCCACGCCCACATGCCACACCACAGAAGAAGTTGTTCTGCATCTCCCCGAGGAGCGCAGAGCGACCCATCAGCGGCATCGGCTGCAGAGCATCATGGAATGGTTCATCAATGTTGTCGTTTAGCTGTGACCTCTCAATAAGGGGGTCAAAGGTCATAGACGTACCTTATGAGAGTGTGAGGGTTCCAGATACCAGAAGCGGACGTGTCTGTTCCCCGCGGTGACGAAGTGAGAGCTGTCCTCCGAGAACGACACAGAAGTCACCTTACTGGACACCTTATTGGCAGCTAGCAGAGTGTGCTTCTGCAGGACCAGAGTAAACCACATAGGGTGACCCACATAGCTCAGGGACGGGTGGATGGGTCAGTGGATGGACGGGTGGATGGATGGATGGATGGGTCAGTGGATGGGTGGGGGGGATGGACAGATGGGTGGATGGATGAGTGGGTGGATGGATGGGAGATGGATGGATAGATGGGTGGATGGACGGATCAGTGGATGGATGGATGGACAGATGGGTGGATGGACGCATCAGTGGATGGATGGATGGACAGATGGGTGGATGGATGGATGGATCAGTGGATGGATGGACGGATCAGTGGATGGATGGACGGATCAGTGGATGGATGGACGGATCAGTGGATGGATGGATGGACGGACGGACGGGTGGATGGATGGGTGGATGGGTAACAGGGTATAATGGGTAATCAGTACCTTCCAGTCCCACAGGTTCAAGCTCATGTCGTGCTGTGATCCGACGCTCACGATGTATTTGCCGTTTGGTGAAAACGCCACACAGGAGACGCTGTATTTGTGCTCCAGCATCTCCGACAGCCGCGTCCCCTCGGACACGTCCCACACGCTCACAGCGGGAAGATGACCACTCTGAGGACGTGGAAATAGCGTAATGACATTGAAATAGCGTAATGACGTAGAAATAGCGTAATGACGTAGAAATAGCGTAATGACGTAGAAATAGCGTAATGACGTTGAAATAGCGTAATGACGTTGAAATAGCGTAATGACGTTGAAATAGCGTAATGACGTAGAAACAGCGTAATGACGTAGAAACAGCGTAATGACGTAGAAATAACGCAATGACGTAGAAATAGCGTAATGACGTTGAAATAGCGTAATGACGTTGAAATAGCATAATGACGTAGAAATAACGCAATGACGTGAAATAGCGTAATGACGTAGAAATAGCGTAATGACGTTGAAACAGCGTAATGGCGTAGAAATAGCGTAATGACGTAGAAATAGCGTAATGACGTAGCGCAATGACGTAGAAATAGCGTAATGACGTAGAAATAGCTTAATGACGTTGAAATAGCGTAATGACGTTGAAATAGCGTAATGACGTAGAAATAGCGTAATGACGTTGAAATAGCGTAATGAAGTAGAAATGGCGGAATGACGTAGAAATGGCGGAATGACGTAGAAATGGCAGAATGACGTAGAAATGGCAGAATGATGTAGAAATAGCGTAATGACGTAGAAATAGCGTAATGACGTAGAAATACTGTAATGAAGTAGAAATGGCGGAATGACGTAGAAATGGCGGAATGACATAGAAATAGCGTAATGAAGTAGAAATAGCGTAATGACGTAGAAATAGCGTAATGACGTAGAAATGGCGTAATGATGTAGAAATGGCGTAATGATGTAGAAATAGCGTAATGATGTAGAAATAGCGTAATGACGTGTGATGCGTTGAACAAGCTGTTCTTCTGTTGAATAAAGTGTGGTATAAACGAGTGTCTCGTTGTCCTATAATCCTCCTCTTTCTCTGCGTGTGTGAAGTGGAGCAGGACAACGGTCCACCAGTGCTGGCTTCAGACTCTCATCCACACACCACTGGTTTTGGGCAGTTTTACTGTGTGATGAATATAAGCAGCGGCACAACGGCTCATACGCTCATTATCTCCAAATTATGACCAGAAATGGATCAATATTAAGTCTGCCATTTAAAACAAATAAAGAACTGTAGGAGAATAGTTATAATGCACAAACATCATGAAACTCTGTATATTCGTGTGCGCATGTCAAAAATATATTCCGATTTGAAACTTGTGACATATGAACGCGCACATCAACCCGATCACACGTTTAGCGTTCATGTAAACACTACATTCAAAAACAAAAGTTGCGCATGTAGACGACGCCACTGAGAACTAAATGTGTGATTGATTGAGTCTCTCACCTCTCCAGTGACGAGAAACCTGCCATCCGATGAGAAGGACAGTGTGCTGATGGCTTTCCTGAATAAGGACAATATTCACAACATGCATATTAATGAAGACATGTTTAGTGTTCCTGAACTCCTGAAACGCCTCCATTGTAGTCTTGAGTTTCTTCCGGGAATGAACACATTACAAATTTCCTCATTATAATAATTCATACGCAGAATAAAGGGGCGGAGCCTGGTTGAGTTAGTTAGTAGTGTGTTAAACTGGCGGTTATGGTAAGGGGCGGGACATTTCCCAAACACACTCGAAGCGCTCAACCAATCACAACACACTGCTCCAGCCGACCAATCAGAGCACAGTGTGCTTTTCAGAAGAAGGGGCTTCATAGAGACAGGAAGTAAACAGAGCGTTACTGACAGACTGGGAAGAGAGGAGCCGCAACAATGGAGAATATGAGGAGAATAATCAACATTCAAGCAGGAAAACCTGTTCTAGTAGAGCCTGAAACATCAGAGGCACTAAAGGGGTAAAGGTGTTTGTGAATGGCTTGTGATGTCGTGTCTGTTCACCTGGATGAGCTGATGAGATGCTGTTGTGTGTTCTTGGCCGGGTTCAGTAACACAACGACGCACCTGAATGAAACACACAGAAACAACACTGCGTTCAATCCACAAGCTCGTTTACAGGCCTTTTCAGAGAGCCAGGAGATCGGCTTTCCTTAAACTTATCAACAAACCAATAAAACACTAGAAGAGGCTCACGCAAGATTGAAAGATATTAACTCATGTTTTCTGAAAAAATATAAGTTTGAGCTTAAAATAAGAACTAATATCTACCAATGTGGTCAGAAAAATTATCTTAAAGGGATACTCCACCGAAAAATGAAAATTCTGTCATCATATACTCACCCTCATGTTGTTTCAAACCTGTATGAATTTCTTTCTTTTGCTGAACAGAAAGGAAGATATCTAGGAGAATGTCAGTAACCAGACAGTTTTAGATACCATTGACTTCCATAGTAGGAAAAAGTCAATGGTATCTAAAACTGTCTGGTTACTCACATTCTTCTAGATATCTTCCTTTCTGTTCAGCAAAAGAAAGAAATTCATACAGGTTTGAAACAACATGAGGGTGAGTATATGATGACAGAATTTTCATTTTTCGGTGGAGTATCCCTTTAAAGTCCCTGTGGAGTAAATCCAGCTTTAAATGTAGTTTATGTGTCTATGTGGTGTTTTTAATAAGCTTTAAGACAAAGCATGTGTAAGTTCATAAGTCGACAGCATTGCTGAGTATTTCCTCCTTAAAACTGCAGTGAACCAAAGACAGTCTCAAAAACACGCTTTGAAATCGCTGGTGTTTCTGACGTCACAAACTACCTTGTAACCAATCAGATCAACGTGTGATCGTCAACCAGTGGATCTCTGAGCTGAGTGAGTGAGTGGAGGCGGGTCTCATTTGCATATTCATAGAACCGCGCATACTAAATGAGGCAAGGGTGTCGAGTTACATTCAAGATATTATAAGGCATGAAGAAATTTTTTCAAGGAAAAAACTTTTAAATATGTAATTTTGGTGATCAGAGATGAGTTTTAGGGGTTCAGTGATGAGCTTTAGGGGTTCAGTGATGAGCTTTAGGGGTTCAGTGATGAGCTTTAAGGGTTCAGTGATGAGCTTTAGGGGTTCAGTCAGTGATGAGCTTTAGGGGTTCAGTGATGAGCTTTAGGGGTTCAGTGATGAGCTTTAGGGGTTCAGTGATGAGCTTTAGGGGTTCAGTGATGAGCTTTAAGGGTTCAGTGATGAGCTTTAGGGGTTCAGTCAGTGATGAGCTTTAGGGGTTCAGTGATGAGCTTTAGGGGTTCAGTGATGAGCTTTAGGGGTTCAGTGATGAGCTTTAGGGGTTCAGTCAGTGATGAGCTTTAGGGGTTCAGTGATGAGCTTTAGGGGTTCAGTGATGAGCTTTAGGGGTTCAGTGATGAGCTTTAGGGGTTCAGTGATGAGCTTTAGGGGTTCAGAGATGAGCTTTAGGGGTTCAGTGATGAGCTTTAGGGGTTCAGTGATGAGCTTTAGGGGTTCAGAGATGAGCTTTAGGGGTTCAGTGATGAGCTTTAGGGGTTCAGTGATGAGCTTTAGGGGTTCAGTGATGAGCTTTAGGGGTTCAGTGATGAGCTTTAGGGGTTCAGTGATGAGCTTTAGGGGTTCAGTGATTGACTACAGGGGGAATTTAAACCAAAGGCAAAAAATCCAAAGTTTTTTTTTTTTCTGACCCCGTTGGCAGATATTTGTTATTGTTTTAAGCTCAAACTCACTTTATTTTGATGATTTTTTCAGAAAGCAACACTTCATATTTTGCTTCTCCAGTAAATGTACCTTGATTTGATAATGTTTATATATTTATGCTGGAAAACAAGACAGAAACACTGAGGAACATGTTTAGCAGTGATGAACAGAGTGTGTATATTTACTCCCGTCACAGTAAACAGGCCTTTCCCCCTGATGAAGGTGTGTGTGTGTGTGTGTGTGTGTGTGTGTGTGTGTGAGAGAGTGTGTGAGTGTGTGCGTGTGTGTGTGTCCAGAGTCTCACCCAGCTGGATAAGCTACGGTTCCTGAAGACGGATCGCATGTTAAGCCGCTGTTCCCTGCAGTCGTGATTCCCAGAACCTTCTCTAACGTCACCTGATAAACACACGTTCCCACATCAGCTACTACACAACCAACACATACCGGGATTAAAGTGAAGATCACTGTATTACACACACCACAAAACATTTATTAACCCTCATCCTTCCCTCAGGTCTTTAAAAATAAAATTTTAATTAATAGAGTGTTCATCAGAGGGGTCGCGACACCAGGACTTTTGTCGCACTCGAACCATGAATATACCTTTTTTTTCTGTGTTGGAATATAAAAAAGTAATAAATCCTTCCCTCGCGGGTCAATTTGACCCTTAGGAATGAATGGAATGCTTCAGTTCACATAGAAAAACCTAAAAATGCTCAAAATTCTAACTAAAAATGCTAAAACTTTGGCAAAAAAAGGATTTAATAATGTGTACATGTGTATCTGAATGCACACTGAAGAGAAACTGACTTTAGGACCCAGAGGAACAGCTCGTTTACTCCATATAGAGATATAAGCCCATCTAGAGTCAGGAAATATCATCTTATAGTAATATTTCTCCACAAGAGGTCAAAGACACACAATGTCAGATATTTAGAGCTGAGTTAAAATGCATGAAATTGTGTTATTTTGAATTGAAGTTGCAAGAATATGAGGAATGTGCTTAAATTACTATTTATTATTTATTGATCAAATCTAGTAATTTAAAGGTAAATCAAATAAATAAATAAATCTCCCAAAAAAATTGCATTAAAAAAGTAGAAAAATATCAAAATGAAATAAAATAAGCTTTCTGAAAAACATTTTTTTAGGGCTTCGGGTTTTTGACCCGCGAGTGAAGGATGAGATTTTAAACACACACACACACACACACATAATCCGCAGCTAGATAACTCTCTCTCTCCACAGACTCATGAGCTCAGAGGGAACAGGAGCATGATGGGAATCTGCTGATGATGAGTTTAGGGTTTGTCAATATCATTGACTCTTCACTCTCAGAAACTCTAACATTTGCCCTTTTGCTCCTGTTCAGAAAACATCATCATCATCATCATCATCAGTGATGAATGAAACAACAGATGAAAAGACAAACTTATCAGCAATTAAACGAATCAACATATATCGATCATCAGTCGCGGTTTATTTAATGTTTCCTTTGATGTTTGTTGCAGTGATGAAACTTTTATAACTGTAACAAATGAATGTAACAATCCTCAAACTCATCAAAACAACAACAAGCTGCAGATTGTTACAGTGATGAAAGATGCACTGTTCTGATAGACTGATAGACTGACTGACTGACTGTTCTCTAACGCGTTCTCTGAGTCTCTTACCTGTCTTCTTCTGCTCTGACTGTCTGTGGAGCTTCTCCTCTTCCTCAGTCTGATGGACGGAGAGCGAAGGAGACTTTTAATGCGACTCTTGATGGTCAAAGCCTCCATATCCTTCAGCTTCACAGAGACCAGATCATGAAGACGTGCATCCGTGTCAAACTCCAGTAATACTACAGTAAAGTCAGAGTCAAGCGAGTCCTGAGTTTGAATCACTGGTCATCCACTCATCACGAGCACGAGCCTGCGCGCCTCCGCTAATCAGCGAGTCCTGCGATCTGATTGGCCTTCGAGACGCATGACGTTTCGCTGTGTTTACATATTCATGAGCACCTAACAGAGAAAATACCTCAATATTTAAATGACTTAAAACATTTAAGACTTTTATATTTAATATTTGTATGCATAAACATTTATAGAAACAATACAAATAAGCACTGGTGTGGCATAACTGTAAACTTGAGGACACTATTTTAAAATGCGTATGCAAGTAAATATTTTTTGTGTGTGTGAAATATTAGTCCTTTTGTGTACATGCCTGATTTCGAAGGATTTCATGATTTTTTGAATATTTATATAATTTTTTTAAATAAAATATTTATAATGAATGAATGGATTTAATGATTTAAAATGCGTATGCATTTAAATCATAACTACTCATATTTTGGTCAAAATTAAGCCTTTTGTGTACATACCTTTCTAATAATTTCATGCATCTTCAATATTTTTTGAATATAAAAAAAATATATATATACAACGAATTTATATATTTTTTTATATTTATATAATGCATTACATGCATAAACATTTGTAGAAAAAATATGAATAGCACTAATGTGCCAAATATGTAAATTATTGAGAACACTATTTTAAACTGCTTATGCATGTAAATCATAACTGCTCATATTTGGTTAAAGATTAGGCCTCTTTTGTGCAGGCAGCGCCTCAGAACTGAGGAAACCCGTTCACACGCATCACTTCCTGTCTGGCATGAGAAGTAACTCTCGTTAAAAACTGAAATGTTGTTGTATTTATAAAGGCAGAACAATAAAACAACCAAAACATTTATGGATATCAATTTTATTTTTGCACAAGGCCATAATATGAACCCAATCCTGAGGCCATTTCAATATGATAAAGAGGGTGAATGTGCATAATTTACAAACAGACAAAACTTCACAAGATTAATGCATGAAGATCAATCTGGACGAGGTATTTTCCAGATCTCTTAGACTAATGTAATGATTACAACAAACACAGGCCTCACCAACACAAGCATGATTCATAAATCACAAAAATATATCTGCTTTAACAAAAAAAAAGAAACGCATAATCCAATGACTGTGCAAAAATGTTTAGTATTAAACAAGAAGACAGAAATATCTCCCCAATGTGGGTTAACAAGCTCATTATCAAGTCATAACCTGAGTGATATTTACACATAACTCCTTTTTACAAAGACTGTACAAAAAACAAACAAAAAATTCCACCCATTATTAACAGAAAATGAAAGTATTTGGAGACATTAATAACATGAGAACGAGGGGTTTGCCTTGGTTTCGACTCCAGAACTCTTGTTTTTACGATGGTATTCTTATGGTGAAGGAACCGGGATCACGTCTTATTCATGAGGATGAATCTGAATCACGGACTGGTGAAGGACTGGTTTAGGACTGATGAAGGACTGGTTTAGGACTGGTGAAGGACTAGTTTAGGACTGGTTTAGGACTGGTGAAGGACTGATGAAGGACTGGTTTAGGACTGGTTTAGGACTGATGAAGGACTGGTTTAGGACTGGTGAAGGACTGGTTTATGACTGGTTTAGGACTGGTGAAGGACTGATGAAGGACTGATGAAGGACTGGTTTAGGACTGATGAAGGACTGGTTTAGGACTGATGAAGGACTGCAGGACTATGTTGGGCAGGCGTGAGTGTCTCTTCGCCACTGAAAACATAAAGATTGATGAAGGTTTTCATTTTTATACAGGAACGCTGGATTGATCATCTGAGCTCACCTGACTGAGGCGTTTCTGATGAAGGAGCTGCTGATTTCTGTTCAACATGTAATTCTGTTCCCGCCACTGCAAGAGTCAGAAAACAGTGTGAGTTTCATCCTATAGAGCTGCTGTATCATATTTCATACACCTCTAATATCTGCTGATATCTGTTCTGAGGCTGATATCTGTTCTGAGGCTGATTTCTGGTCTGATGCTGATATCTGTTCTGATGCTGATATCTGTTCTGAGGCTGATTTCTGGTCTGAGGCTGATTTCTGGTCTGAGGCTGATTTCTGGTCTGATGCTGATATCTGGTCTGAGGCTGATTTCTGGTCTGAGGCTGATTTCTGGTCTGATGCTGATATCTGTTCTGATGCTGATATCTGTTCTGAGGCTGATATCTGTTCTGATGCTGATTTCTGGTCTGATGCTGATATCTGTTCTGATGCTGATATCTGTTCTGATGCTGATATCTGTTCTGAGGCTGATTTCTGGTCTGATGCTGATATCTGTTCTGATGCTGATTTCTGGTCTGATGCTGATATCTGTTCTGATGCTGATTTCTGGTCTGATGCTGATATCTGTTCTGATGCTGATTTCTGGTCTGATGCTGATATCTGTTCTGAGGCTGATTTCTGGTCTGATGCTGATATCTGTTCTGAGGCTGATTTCTGGTCTGATGCTGATATCTGTTCTGAGGCTGATATCTGTTCTGATGCTGATTTCTGGTCTGATGCTGATATCTGTTCTGAGGCTGATATCTGTTCTGGTGCTGATTTCTGGTCTGATGCTGATATCTGTTCTGAGGCTGATTTCTGGTCTGATGCTGATATCTGTTCTGAGGCTGATATCTGTTCTGATGCTGATTTCTGGTCTGATGCTGATATCTGGTCTGATGCTGATATCTGTTCTGATGCTGATATCTGTTCTGAGGCTGATTTCTGGTCTGATGCTGATATCTGTTCTGACCTTATGGCAAGCCGTTTTAACATTTAATCATTTAAACCGACTAGTCTCTATTTTCATGCTACTAGTACTTATTCTTTAGGTACTAGTGCCTATTCTTTAGATACTAGTACTTATTTATTAGATACTAATACCTATTAAATAGATACTAGTACTTATTCATTAGATACTAGTTCTTATTTATTAGATACTAGTACTTATTCATTAGTAACTAGTACTTATTATTAGATACTAGTACTTATTCATTAGATACTAGTACCTATTAAATAGATACTAGTACTTATTCATTAGATACTAGTACTTATTCCAATAGTGACTAGTAATTATTCTTTTGTTACTAGTAACAATTTTTATTTTTTTGCCATTGACTTCTATGGGGATCTGTCATTCAGATATCAACTATTCAGTTCTGACTAGTATATATTCCAATTGTGACTAGTACATATATATTAGATACTAGTAGTTATTTATTAGGTACTAGTATGTATTCAATAAACACTAGTACTAAGTCATTAGATACTAGTACTTATTCTTTAGATACTAGTACTTATTCATTAGATACTAGTACTTATTCAATAGATACTAGTACCTATTTATTAGATACTAGTATTTACTCCGAATGTTACTAGTAAGATTTTTTATTTTACTAGTCACAACTGCTTTTTTACTCGTCTTATGTTATGACTAGTCAGAACGGCCACTGGAGAGTTAAATTAAAAATCTTACTAGTAAAATTAAAAATCTTACTAGTAACATTTGGAATAAATACTAGTATCTAATAAATAGGTACTAGTATCTAATGAATAAGTACTAGTATCTAAAGAATAAGTACTAGTATCTATTGAATAAGTACTAGTAGCTAATATATATGTACTAGTCACAATTGGAATACATACTAGTCAGAAATGAATAGTTGATATCTGAATGACAGATCCCCATAGAAGTCAATGGCAAAAAAAATTATTTGTTACTAGTAACAAAAGAATAATTACTAGTCACTATTGGAATAAGTACTAGTATCTAATGAATAAGTACTAGTATCTATTTAATAGGTACTAGTATCTAATGAATAAGTACTAGTATCTAATAATAAGTACTAGTAACTACTGAATAAGTACTAGTATCTAATAAATAAGAACTAGTATCTAATTAATAAGTACTAGTATCTAATGAATAAGTACTAGTATCTAATGAATAAGTACTAGTACTTAATGGAATAGATACTAGTATCTAAAAAATAAGTACTAGTAGCATGAAAATAGAGACTAGTCGGTTAAAATGATTTAATGTTAAAACGGCTTGCCATAGATACCTGGTCTGAGGCTGATACCTGCGGCCGGTTGCATAAACATAGCCATAAAGTTAAGACAGTGTCTTAAGTTCTAGTATGACCAACTAGCAGTTAGTCAGGGGCAGTCAGTCTTAGTTTTCAGTATCAAAGTAGGCTTATCTACGTTTTTATGTAACTGATTTAAAAAAGCTATGAACCGTCTTAAAGAAAATAAATTGATGTCTAACTTGTAAGACTAGTCTTAGAGGTTTATGCAACCGGCCCCTGGTCTGAGGCTGATATCTGGTCTGATGCTGATACCTGGTCTGAGGCTGATACCTGGTCTGAGGCTGATACCTGGTCTGATGCTGATATCTGGTCTGAGGCTGATTTCTGGTTTGAGGCTGACATCTGGACTGAGGCTGACATCTGGTCTGAGGCTGATTTCTGGTCTGAGGCTGATATCTGGTCTCATGCTGATATCTGGTCTGAGGCTGATATCTGGTCTCATGCTGATATCTGGTCTGAGGCTGACTTCTGGTCTGAGGCTGACTTCTGGTCTGAGGCTGATATCTGTTCTGATGCTGATATCTGGTCTGATGCTGATTTCTGGTCTGATGCTCTGTGATCTGGTCTGATGCTGACATCTGGTCTGATGCTGATTTCTGGTCTGAGGCTGATATCTGGTCTGAGGCTGATATCTGGTCTGAGGCTGACATCTGGTCTGAGGCTGACGTCTGGTCTGAGGCTGACTTCTGGTCTGAGGCTGATATCTGGTCTGAGGCTGATATCTGGTCTGAGGCTGATTTCTGGTCTGAGGCTGATATCTGGTCTCATGCTGACTTCTGGTCTGAGGCTGACTTCTGGTCTGAGGCTGACATCTGGTCTGAGGCTGATTTCTGGTCTGAGGCTGATATCTGTTCTGATGCTGATATCTGGTCTGATGCTGATTTCTGGTCTGATGCTGATATTTGGTCTGATGCTCTGTGATCTGGTCTGATGCTGACATCTGGTCTGATGCTGATTTCTGGTCTGAGGCTGATATCTGGTCTGAGGCTGATATCTGGTCTGAGGCTGATATCTGTTCTGAGGCTGATATCTGGTCTGATGCTGATATCTGGTCTGATGCTGATTTCTGGTCTGATGCTGATTTCTGGTCTGATGCTCTGTGATCTGGTCTGATGCTGACATCTGGTCTGATGCTGATATCTGGTCTGAGGCTGAGGCTGATTTCTGGTCTGAGGCTGATTTCTGGTCTGAGGCTGATATCTGGTCTGAGGCTGATTTCTGGTCTGAGGCTGATATCTGGTCTGATGCTGATATCTGGTCTGATGCTGATACCTGGTCTGAGGCTGATATCTGTTCTGATGCTGATACCTGGTCTGATGCTGATACCTGGTCTGAGGCTGACTTCTGGTCTGATGCTGACTTCTGGTCTGATGCTGATATCTGGTTTGAGGCTGACATCTGGACTGAGGCTGACTTCTGGTCTGAGGCTGACTCCTGGTCTGATGCTGACATCTGGTCTGATGCTGATACCTGGCCTGATGCTGATATCTGTTCTGATGCTTATATCTGGTCTGAGGCTGATATCTGGTCTGAGGCTGATATCTGGTCTGATGCTGACTTCTGGTCTGATGCTGATATCTGGTTTGAGGCTGACATCTGGACTGAGGCTGACATCTGGTCTGAGGCTGATTTCTGGTCTGATGCTGACTTCTGGTCTGATGCTGATATCTGGTCTCAGGCTGATATCTGGTCTCAGGCTGATATCTGTTCTGAGGCTGATATCTGTTCTGATGCTGATATCTGGTCTGATGCTGATTTCTGGTCTGATGCTCTGTGATCTGGTCTGATGCTGACATCTGGTCTGATGCTGATTTCTGGTCTTATGCTGATATCTGGTCTAATGCTGATATCTGGTCTGAGGCTGATATCTGGCCTGAAGCTGATATCTGGTCTGATGCTGATATCTGGTCTGATGCTGCTTTCTGGTCTGAGGCTGATATCTGGTCTCAGGCTGATATCTGGTCTGAGGCTGATATCTGGTCTGAGGCTGACATCTGGTCTGAGGCTGATTTCTGGTCTGATCTGATGCTGATTTCTGGTCTGATCTGATGCTGATTTCTGGTCTGATGCTGATATCTGCTCTGATGCTGATTTCTGGTCTGAGGCTGATATCTGGTCTGAGGCTGATATCTGGTCTGAGGCTGAGTTCTGGTCTGATGCTGACTTCTGGTCTGATGCTGATATCTGGTTTGAGGCTGACATCTTGACTGAGGCTGACATCTGGTCTGAGGCTGATTTCTGGTCTGATGCTGACTTCTGGTCTCATGCTGACATCTGGTCTCATGCTGATATCTGGTCTGAGGCTGATATCTGGTCTGAGGCTGAGTTCTGGTCTGAGGCTGAGTTCTGGTCTGAGGCTGACTTCTGGTCTGATGCTGATATCTGGTTTGAGGCTGACATCTGGACTGAGGCTGACATCTGGTCTGATGCTGACTTCTGGTCTGAGGCTGACATCTGGTCTGATGCTGATTTCTGGTCTGAGGCTGATATCTGGTCTGAGGCTGATATCTGGTCTGATGCTGACATCTGGTCTGATGCTGCTTTCTGGTCTGATGCTGCTTTCTGGTCTGAGGCTGATATCTTGTCTGAGGCTGATATCTGATCTGATGCTGATTTCTGGTCTGATCTGATGCTGATTTCTGGTCTGATGCTGATATCTGGTCTGATGCTGATATCTGGACTCATGCTGAGTTCTGGTCTGAGGCTGAGTTCTGGTCTGATGCTGATATCTGGACTGAGGCTGACATCTGGACTGAGGCTGACTTCTGGTCTGAGGCTGACTTCTGGTCTGAGGCTGACTTCTGGTCTGAGGCTGACTTCTGGTCTGAGGCTGATATCTGGTCTGAGGCTGACATCTGGACTGAGGCTGACATCTGGACTGAGGCTGATTTCTGGTCTGAGGCTGATATCTGGTCTGAGGCTGATATCTTGTCTGAGGCTGATATCTGGTCTCATGCTGATATCTGGTCTGAGGCTGATATCTGGTCTGAGGCTGAGTTCTGGTCTGATGCTGACTTCTGGTCTGAGGCTGACATCTGGTCTGAGGCTGACATCTGGACTGAGGCTGACATCTGGTCTGAGGCTGACTTCTGGTCTGATGCTGACTTCTGGTCTGATGCTGATATCTGGTCTGAGGCTGATATCTGGTCTCATGCTGATATCTGGTCTGAGGCTGAGTTCTGGTCTGATGCTGACTTCTGGTCTGATGCTGATATCTGGTTTGAGGCTGACATCTGGTCTGAGGCTGACATCTGGTCTGAGGCTGACTTCTGGTCTGATGCTGACTTCTGGTCTGATGCTGACTTCTGGTCTGGGGCTGACTTCTGGTCTGAGGCTGATATCTGGTCTGAGGCTGACATCTGGTCTGATGCTGACATCTAGTTTGAGGCTGACATCTGGACTGAGGCTGATATCTGGTCTGATGCTGATATCTGGTCTGAGGCTGATATCTGGTCTGAGGCTGATATCTGGTCTGAGGCTGATATCTGGTCTGAGGCTTATATCTGGTCTGATGCTGATTTCTGGTCTGATCTGATTTCTGGTCTGATGCTGATATCTGGTCTCATGCTGATATCTGGTCTGAGGCTGATATCTGGTCTGATGCTGATATCTGGTCTGAGGCTGATATCTGGTCTGAGGCTGAGTTTTGGTCTGAGGCTGACTTCTGGTCTGATGCTGACATCTGGTTTGAGGCTGACATCTGGTCTGAGGCTGATATCTGGTCTCAGGCTGACTTCTGGTCTCAGGCTGACTTCTGGTCTCAGGCTGACTTCTGGTCTGAGGCTGACTTCTGGTCTGAGGCTGATATCTGGTCTGAGGCTGATTTCTGGTCTGAGGCTGATATCTGTTCTGAGGCTGATATCTGTTCTGAGGCTGATTTCTGGTCTGATGCTGATATTTGGTCTGATGCTCTGATATCTGGTCTGATGCTGATATCTGGTCTGATGCTGATATCTGGTCTGAGGCTGATATCTGGTCTGAAGCTGATATCTGGTCTGAAGCTGATATCTGGTCTGATGCTGATATCTGGTCTGATGCTGATATCTGGTCTGATGCTGCTTTCTGGTCTGAGGCTGATATATATCTGGTCTGATGCTGATATCTGGTCTGAGGCTGATTTCTGGTCTGAGGCTGATATCTGTTCTGAGGCTGATATCTGGTCTGATGCTGATATCTGGTCTGATGCTGATTTCTGGTCTGATGCTGATATTTGGTCTGATGCTCTGTGATCTGGTCTGATGCTGATTTCTGGTCTGATGCTGATATTTGGTCTGATGCTCTGATCTGGTCTGATGCTGACATCTGGTCTGATGCTGCTTTCTGTTCTGATGCTGATATCTGGTCTGGTGCTGATATCTGGTCTGAGGCTGATATCTTGTCTGATGCTGATTTCTGTTCTGGTGCTGATATCTGGTCTGATGCTGATATCTGGTCTGATGCTGTGTGCTACTGTATTGTGTACCAGAGCGCTGTGAGATCAGGGTCTGATAATGAGAATGCTGCTGAATCAAAGCCCGTTTCTGTGCCATCAAAGACCTGCCGTGGTCCTCGAGAGCCCCAACCACCCGATGAGCCTGAAACAGAAAAATAAAACATCAATCATCAGGATTCCATCCAAAGTTGTGATATTAACTTATTCGCAAAATTGGAATATTGCATGAATCATATGCAAATAAAACAGCGTTTCCATCCCATGTGTTCAATGTGTTCAAGATAACAAAATCATCACTTCCTGGGAAACTGGCACAAAATATCAGTAATAAAACAGTAAGTTTCTGCAATCGGCTGTTTCTCCCTCCATCATAAACGAGTGTCTCAGAGCGTCAGACGAAACACAGTAAACGCTGTCATGTTCTCTTGCGTCCGGATGCTGGTGTTCGGGAACACACTCGTGTGTGAGACGCTTCTGGAGGGAATTAAACCAGATCATTCTGATCACACACTTCGACTCTGGTGTTACACCAAACCAACATTAGAGATGCTGAGATGCCATTGGTCCACTGGTTACTCCAGTTATCCAATCACAGCTGATGCTGAGTCACATGAGGTTTGAGGGATTTATTCAAATGTGTTTCTGCGTAGTTTATGCATCATGTCTTCTTATCGGATAAAACAATTATCCACCTCAAAGTTTTTTATGCACATTTTTAGAATTTATGCACATCTTAGTATTTCCATCCAGCATTTTTTTTATGCGATATCCAAAAATTCACCTAAAAATGGGTGGATGGAAACAGCTAATACTGATGTCACACACGCAGTGATCAGTAATGATGACCGAATACACCCGTGACAGCAGAAACATGGCAAACGTTATACGCATCAATAATGATCACAATATTTTCCCATTGAATATCCAGCATTGCTCATGAAGAGCCGTCAGAGATGTTAGTGTGTGTGTGAGTGTGTGAGAAACACCTGACGGAGCAGGTCTTCAGTGCTCATGCTGTCGTCTTCATCAACACACAGTGTCCTCCTCAACGAGTCCAAACTCTGATGCAACTCAACCTGACGCTTCCTTTCTCTCAGCGCCTGATTCAGACGAAACGTGCGCTTGTACAGAGGCAGATCTGACATCAACCGCACTGCATGATGGGACGCTTTTCCCACCAATTTAGCCTTTAGCTGGGAAAATAAAATAATCAGGTTTAACTGATACAAATATTTATTTCTACTAAACTAGTGTATTTTTACTAGTGGTGGGCCGTTATCGGCGTTAACGTGCTGCGTTAACGCGAGACTCTTATCGCGCGATAAAAAAAAATATCGCCGTTAATCTATTCTCCAAGTTGGGTTGGGAGATGGCTCTATACTACACAAGCTATGATGACGCAATCTACCCGCGGCCGCGAGGTAAACCCGGCTGCAACGCATATTCGTCGTCATCTTAAGTAAACACGGCTGAAAGTGAAAGCTGGTGAAAAAGATCGGTGCAACTGCCGTCAGACGAGCAGCAGCAAACTATATACAGAGTGTGTGGGGTAACAGTTCGGTAAGTTAACACACGACTAATCCGTTCTACCACCTCAAATTCAAAACGAAACATGATATCACTGAATACCAGCGCGCGCGTATTATTCCCATTCCAATATATCTTAGTGGTGTAGCACATAATCTCGATTTTAAGAATCGTTGTTGTGTTTCTTTTTAACTGAAAAGACATCAGTTAGACAATATTCTAATTTTAAATTTGGGGTTTCATAAGCTCCAAGCCATAATAAACATTAGACCTACTTAAGTCTCTGCAGTACGGAGCCCCTAAAGGGACGTGGTGGTGGATTTTTTTTTAGGTTGGGAGATTATTATTTTTTTAAATCTTTTGCGTTCCCTCGCAAAACGTTTGCGTTCCCCCGAGAAACTTTGCGTTCCCTCGCAAAGTTATTTGCGTTCCCACGCAAAAGTTTTGCGTTCCCTCGCAAAGATATTTGCGTTCCCTCGCAAAGATATTTGCGTTCCCACGCAAAACCTGTTTTGAGCTCGGACAGACACGTCCGGTTTAATGTCCCGCTGGCAGTGTTTCAGAGCTCCGTACGTTAATGGAGCGTTTATAGTGTTTGAACTTGGACTCAAATATAAAGAAATGCGGTCAGTGCTTAACTAAAGGAGTTCAGTGAAGTTGGCATTTGGCAATATTCACATAGGCTATTCGAATTTCCCTATTCTTGAGCTAAACGTTGTTGAAACCCACAAACAACACCTATTTATAATCACAGTAACCTAGACAACGAACTACAACCCGATTGTCATCAAAACAAGCTTTATAATATTGATCTCTATGAGCAGGCGGCTGAGAGACAAGTTAGAAGGGACCGTCTGCAAAGTGCAATATAACCCAAAAACGACTACAGCATCAACTCACAGTAGAATAATCATTAACTTCAATGTTACAAACTGTAGTGCCACCCAATTCAGTTTCAATGGTGACCCACTGGTCATACTACACTGCTTTTGCACATTTTATATTATGAAAAATATTCAATAACTTCACTGTAACACACCAAATTTAGTTCACACATGACACATCACTGCTCTAATGTTGGTTATAGGCCTACAACAAATAGTTTGGGAAATAATTGCACATAAAAAATAAGTAGGCCTATTCTTTACACAAATTATATTGGTAGGCTATACGCAGCTTTTGCATTATATTTGCTTACTGAATTTGATGGCATTACACTGTAGCCTACACTGTATGTAAGCCTACACTTCACAGAGTGTGAAGTTATTTAATATTTATTTCTAAAAAGGGTGAAGTTATTGCTTTTATTTCATAATAAATAATCATAAAAATTCTGCATTTTTTATCAAACTAAGTAATGTAGTATAACCAGCAGGAGAGCAGTGATGTGTGAACTGAATTTGGTGACCCTTCTGCACATTTTATATTATTAAACATATTCAATAGCTTCACTGTGACACACTGTACTGACCGTACAGTGTGTCACAGTGAAGCTATTGAATATGTTTAATGATATAAAATGTGCAGAAGGGTTTTGAGATTTGCACTTTACAGACGGCCCCTTATTTGGACTTGAGAATTGGGTTATAGCTCGGTGTCTAGGTTACTGTGATTGTAAATAGTTGTCGTTTGTGTTTTAACAACGTTAAGTTCAAGAATAGGGAAGTTCGAATAGCCTATGTGAATATTGCCAACTTCACTGAACTCCTTTAGTTAAGCACTGACCGCATTTCTTTATATTTGAGTCCAAGTTCAAACACTATAAACGCTCCATTAACGTACGGAGCTCTGAAACACTGCCAGTGGGACATTAAACAGGACGTGTCTGTCCGAGCTCAAAACAGGTTTTGCGTGGGAACGCAAATATCTTTGCGAGGGAACGCAAAACTTTTGCGTGGGAACGCAAATAAGTTTTGCGTGGGAACGCAAATAACTTTGCGAGGGAACGCAAAAGTTTTGCGTGGGAACGCAAAGTTTCTCGGGGGAACGCAAAAGTTTTGCGAGGGAACGCAAAAGATTTGAAAAAAAAAAAACTCTCCCATCCTAAAATTTTTTCCACCACCACGTCCCTTTAGGGGCTCCGTACTGCAGCTAGTGTACTTACATTTTATTTATCTGCAAAATTATGTTGTATACTTACAGTTTTGCACAATATATGTTCTCAAAACTACATACACCCTTTAAAAAAAAAAAATTTAGCAGTTGTTTAGCATGGGTCTGTGTAATCTGTTCTGAAATGGTTTTATTATAATATACTGTATATCGTTTTCGCAAGAGGCTGCAATGTATATCACAATATAGATTTTAGGTCATATCGCCCATCCCTAATTGATAGCCTATAGTAGTTGATAATAACATAGGCCTACCTAATGTTGCCTATGGACGGTAACGGTACAGTAGTAACCTTTTACAGTCTATGAGTAGAACAGCTTTCTCAAGCAGTTTGTGATGCATTTTGGAAACAGGAGATGAGCCCCTGGTCTAATGCGCCACCTGGCTTGAGAAACCCGTTCTCAAAGACTTACTTTTATAGTCATTATTTGGGTAGCACACATATTCTGAATGCCTTCGGCAGAATTCAAATGAGCCATTTTAATCTAGATTAATTTCAAAATTAATCTAGATTAATCTAGATTAAAAAAATGAATCTATGCCCACCTCTAATTTTTACTAGTGTAATCGCCACGGGGAAATCTCAGAGTACAACTGGGAGCTGTGATACACCGTGATTCACCAGATGAGAAGTTTATCTATCAATCATCTTTTTACTCTTTTAGTTCCTTTTATAGCCGTTTTAATTTTCCTTGCTTTTATTTTGTGATTATTTTAATTCCTCTCTGAGTAAAGCACTTAGTGTGTGAAATGTGCTGTATAAATGAACTCATCTTGCCTAAACACAACAGCTCATGACAATCTTATAACCTCTGCCTTAATATTTGAGTACAGTATATATTAATACGCACCAGTACACGGATGGAATGACTGTGGATTTTATTATATTATAAATGTTTGCTAATTGGAGATTTCGGTTAATAATGAATTAAATCATAAAAATATATATTTTTTAAATATGTATATATATTGTATTTATCATGTGACCATAACCGTGAACATGTATAATTAAATGATTGAAATATTTTAGCTATATAGGTATGCATAAATATCAGGGTTCGGCTGACAGAAACATCTGTGCCTCAGTGAGAAAAACAAAGGAAACTGTGTGATATAAATAAACCAGAAGAAGACTCACGAGCCACTGATGTGGAGCTGCTCGCGGTGTGTTCCTGAAGAGAGTAAACAGCAGATCAGCATCAGCAACACCAGCTGAGAGAATGTGAAAGGTCAAAGGTCACAAAGCTCATAACTGACTCACCGTCTGGCCTTGGCTCTCAAGCGGCAGATGATCCTCTCATCGTTCTCCTCGAACGTCTCGATGTCAACCTCGTCTTCACTGCTCTTCTCATTCTGGGATTCAAATATTGCACAATTTTAATTCAATTCAAGTTTATTTGTATCAGCTCTCACAACTCAGCTTTACAGAAGATGCTCATCTCAGTTCAGGAAGTGTTCTGTAGTCAGTCAGAGATTAATGTGTCAGAGTAGCGTCCACTCTCAGGAAACACATCTTTCTTTTCATAAATCATTACCTTTACATTTGTCAGTGGGTTTTGCAAATGTTTAACCATTGAAAAGTATTAAAAAGAGCTTGTGACTGAAGTACGTGGATCCTCAAACTGTCGGTAAACCTCATAATATTGAGAATGAAGAGCCGCGCGCAGTTTAGAACGTCTTTGCTTGTTTGCAATGCAAGGGTGAGTAAAGAAGTGTTTGTTTGAATAAATACAGTGTTTTCTAAACTCATATATATATATATATATATATATATATATATATATATATATATATAAAGGCTGATGTTAGGGCTGATGTTAGGGCTGATGTTAGGTTAGGTTAGGTAGTTTTATTTCATACCCGTAGGTAAATTTGTTATGCAGTAAAAAAGAATTCAGTTGTCCACACATAATAGACATAACAACATACAACTAATACACATACAAATTTACAAGTAAGCAAGTAAGCATCATGACAAACTGCACCGCAACACATAAATCTTTGCTATCCATATTAATTTACAAATCCTAAAACTTCTCTCGTACTAATATTATTTAAAACTTCAATTGCGGCTGGGACAAAAGTATTCCTGTACCGTCTTGTTTTCCATCTTGAGGCTGCAAACCGGCGACCAGACGGAAGTAACTTAAAATCAATACGTAAGGGATGCGACAGATCACTCAAGACAGTACTTGCTTTCCGATACAGCTGTTTTTTATAAATACATCCTAAATTCCTTTGATTTACACCTATTATTCTACTCGCCCACCTTACAATTTGGTTTAAAGAGTTTTTGTTCTTTACTGACAGGCTTCCATACCACACCCCAATGGAGAATGACAGAACTGATTCAATAAAAGCAGAGTAAAATAATGTCAACATGCGTCTATCAATATGAAATTTTGCAAGTTTCCTAAGGCAACTCAAACGTTGGTGACCCTTTTTACATACCATTTCGCTATTCAGCTCGAATGACAATTTAGAATCTATAACTATACCAAGATATTTAACATTCTCTACCTGATCCACAGCCTCCCCTTTAATAATCGTAGTGACATGATTAACAGGGCGTGTTCTAAAATCAATAATCATATCCTTCGTTTTAGTAATATTTAATTTTAGATAGGAATCATCGCACCAGGTTACAAAATCCTCTACAACTGGACCATGGCCAGACTCATCCCCCTGTAGCAGGCTCACTATCACTGTATCGTCAGCAAACTTGATAAATATCCTATTTTCGTGTGAGCTTTGACACATGTTGGTGTATAGAATGTATAATAAGGGCGAAAGAACACAGCCTTGTGGAGATCCTGTGGATAAACTTAGTACATCAGAAAAGCTACCATTTACTTTTACCCTCTGCGTTCTATTGGTTAAAAAGTCTAGTAACCATCCCACTAAATTGTGGTTCAACTTAAAATATTCTAACAGTCTCCTAGCTAATATGTGGGGTTGAATAGTGTTAAAAGCAGACGCGAAGTCAATGAACAACAATCTTGCGTGAGTATTTTTCCCCTCTAGATGCTTAGTCAGTAAATTTAATAACATAAGTGAAGCATCCTCAACACTTCTATTTGCTCTGTATGCAAATTGCAAAGGATCGAGGACTTGTCCAGTCTTACTTAAAAGCTCAGATTTTACTAATTTCTCGAATGATTTCATCACTAAAGAGGTGAGGGCAACTGGTCTCAGGTCATTTAACACTTTAGGCTTGTTACATTTGGGAACAGGAATAATAATAGACTTTTTCCACAGGTTAGGTACTTTTTGTACCCGTAGTGACCAATTAAAAATATCAGAAAATATTGAAGTTAGTTGCTTCGCACAGTGCTTTAAAATTCTCCCACCTATATGGTCTGGACCCGGACTCTTGTTCTCCTTAGTGGAGAGAAAAATTTTCTCCACTGCTGCCTGTTCTAAGACCATATGGGAATCATCATTACACAGGCATCTTAGTTCTTCTACCTCATTTTTAAAATCAAAACTCTCAAACCTAGAATAAAACATATTAAGAGCATTTGAAAAGTAATCATTTGATCTAAAACCGTCAATACACACAGTACTCTTGTTTACATTATGCTGTATACCCGCAATTGTCTTCATACCCGACCAAGCTGAACCTAAGTTATTATCTGCCAAGTTTTTTTCTAACTTAACTTTATATGCTTGTTTAGCTTTAAAGATCTCTGTTCTAACCTCCTTCCTCGCTGTTGCCCTCTCTAATCTATCCCCCTGCCTATAGGCTAATTGCTTGTTCCTCAAACTTGATTTGACTGATTTTGTCATCCATGGTTTAGTATTAGAGAAAACCTATGTTAGGGCTGATGTAAGGGCTGATGTAAGGGCTGATGTAAGGGCTGATGTAAGGGCTGATGTAAGGGCTGATGTTAGGGCTGATGTAAGGGCTGATGTAAGGGCTGATGTAAGGGCTGATGTAAGGGCTGATGTTAGGGCTGATGTAAGGGCTGATGTAAGGGCTGATGTAAGGGCTGATGTAAGGGCTGATGTAAGGGCTGATGTTAGGGCTGATGTTAGGGCTGATGTAAGGGCTGATGTAAGGGCTGATGTAAGGGCTGATGTAAGGGCTGATGTAAGGGCTGATGTTAGGGCTGATGTTAGGGCTGATGTTAGGGCTGATGTTAGGGCTGATGTAAGGGCTGATGTAAGGGCTGATGTTAGGGCTGATGTAAGGGCTGATGTAAGGGCTGATGTTAGGGCTGATGTTAGGGCTGATGTAAGGGCTGATGTAAGGGCTGATGTTAGGGCTGATGTTAGGGCTGATGTAAGGGCTGATGTTAGGGCTGATGTTAGGGCTGATGTTAGGGCTGATGTTAGGGCTGATGTTAGGGCTGATGTTAGGGCTGATGTTAGGGCTGTGCCGGTAAACCTGAAGCGTGGCTGATTAGCACCAGCGCTGATCCGCCAAAACACATCTTGTATGTGAATGCTGTTTTACGTGAATATCATGACGAGTGAAGCACAGAGCTATGCTTTCAAAATAAATAATAGGTTAGCAATTAAACGTTACATTGCAGCCATGGACACATCTGGACTCATGCCGAATGAGCGAGGTATGTCACGTGACCACATACATTTAAGCTTTGTCGGCTTTCTATTATGTTTTGCGATCTGGTCACCCGATTATCAGCTTAAAATATGATATTCTTTCGAATCTTCACTCACGTCTCGCCCATTTTACAGGGGATTATAAACGTTTCTTCCTTTGGTTTGCTTGTAATTTGTCCTTCAGCGTTTATTCTACTTTACAACAGTAAACATGCGAGTATAATAGACCTGATGGCTTTTTCCTTGCACATCAAATTCTATTTAACACAGTTAGTGCTTGTTATTATGGTAAGGCGCGTCAAGTTCAAGTTCAAGTTCAAGTTTTGCTTTCTCTGGCACCACATCATCACACAGAGCCTGAATGTCTTACACTGCGGAAGATAAAACTCCCTCTTCAGGCCTTTTACAACAAGTGTCGGTTTCATCAGGAGAACATGAGGATATTAGAGAAGCGAATGACTGTATCGTGTCCCACTTCCCCCTCAGCGGGAGCTATAGGACGCATCGTTGTGATGTGCTAGCCTGCTAGCTGTGACCGAAAGAGCATGCGAGAGAGAAAGCACATGCGCAGTTTAATATATGCAAATATATAAAATCATTTATTTCACCATTACATATATCATGTTTTGCGCATGTGCTCCCGCGCACTATCGGTCGATGCTCTTCTCTTCCTTCATAACTCGTACTACACTCGTGTGAATAGCTGTGCAACTGCACAAACTTTGTTTTGAAGTTTAATGTTTGATTTGTGACTGTTTCACCTGTTCAACCATAGCAAAGTTTCATAATTAGCAAGTCTGTGCTTCTTCTTTTCTTTCCTGGTGTGCTGAGGGGCCTGTGCCGTGGGGAACGGTGTTTGTATGTGTATTAGTTTAATTATCGGTGCAAGCAATCATAAAATACAGCATACTGCAAAAGTGTGAGAAATGGACCTCGGGTTCAGGCTTGAAATATAAGCGTAATGGTCGGGATAAATGATTGTGGGTACGGGCCGTGTGCAGACCCTTGACACTCACACTGTCGTCAGTGGTCCATCCGTCACTGGAGTACGTGAGCGCTGCGCTGGAGTCATTAGCCGTGAGTTCAGAACCAGAATCATCCGAGGTCAGAGCCGGTGGGTTTCTTTTCCACAGCCACTGGATGCGGTTCTGGACCTCCTGCCTTCTTCTGTTCCCCTCCACAGGTGTAGCACAAGCGTGTGTGTGTCCATGCGGCTCTTCTGGTGTGTGTGTTCGAGTCGGAAGTAAAGGCAGGGCGAAGGTCCGCTTAGAGAACGCAGAGATCGGACTCGCGAATAAAGAGCATGAAAAATCACCACTAATGTTTGTTTTCGGATGTTGTCGGGATTCGTCAGAAACCGGGCCGTCGCTTTCAGAGGTTCTGATGTTCGTCTCAGGGTCCGGCTCCTCTGCTTTCAGCAACGAGACGTCGTTCGGGTCACGTTTCTGGTTGAGTTCCTCATAAGGCTCGATCTTGATGCGCACAGACTCTCTCTCAGCGCCAGTGATGTCCTGATGTTCGTCCGTCTGCAGGGACTCACTGTAAGGCTCGACTTTAATGGCGAGTGGCGTTTCACTGGGTTCTGTTTTGATGGGAACGGAGGATTGGTGTGTTTCTTCCCGAGGGTTTTCCGTGGACCCAGACGGGCTAATCTCGGGATTCACACTGGGTTGGCCCAACATGGGCAGTTTGATTAGCCTGTATCCTCCAGGGAGTAGCACTGAGGAACCGGCTCCTCCTGCTTCTGTGTGTTGGAGGCCCGAGGACGCCGGTGGGAATATCCGGAAGGAAAACATGTTATTCTTGGCTGGAAACCCGCTGTGTGCGCCGCTTCCGAAGGTGAAGCTGGTGTTTCCCGGCGCTGAGTGGATTCTGGGGGTGATGAAGGGAAAATGCGTCGGTGAAGGTGCTGGATTTAACACAGATTTGGTCAACTGAGGTCGTTGCGTAGATGTTTTCACTTCCTGTTGAGCACTTCCTGTTGAGAATCAACGTGAGAATGCTACATTTGATGCAGGAACACAAACGGAATCCAGTCATAAAACAGGAATTTACTGCATAATGTCACAGAATTTGGCGTAGAGCTGCACACGGAATCAGACAGCGATATGTGTGAGTGTGTGTGAGAGTGATTGAGCGAGAGTGTGTGTGAGAGAGTGTGTGAGTGTGATTGAGTGAGAGTGTGTGTGAGAGTGTATGTGTGAGAACACACAATTTGGGGGGAAAAATTATAAATTTCATAGCGAACAATTATAGTTAAAATTTTAATAAACTATTAAAATCTTAAAGTTGTATGAATTCAATTGATTAGACATCCTCTTTGAACACACAGAGTTTAGGAGAGTAGTGCAGCAGTCGAGTGTGTTGTGGCACTGACCTGCGCTGGTCACGGGTGACGCCGAGGGAACCGGCACCAGCTGGATCGTCTGCCCGTTGAACTGACACATGTTCACTCCCATCATCCCTGCAACCGGCTGCAGGACGACCTGCTGACCCGGAGGAAGAGCGGAGACCGGGAGGACCGTCTCAGTCTGGGAGAGGGGCGGAGCTACAGTGGGTGGCGGGAGGACTGTCTCAGTCTGGGAGAGGGGCGGAGCTATAACTGGGGGAGGGAGGACCGTGTCAGTCTGGGAGAGGGGCGGAGCTATAACTGGGGGAGGGAGGACCGTGTCAGTCTGGGAGAGGGGCGGAGCTACAGCAGGGGGCGGGAGGACTGTCTCAGTCTGGGAGAGGGGTGGAGCTACAGTGGGGGGCGGGAGGACTGTCTCAGTCTGGGAGAGGGGCGGAGCTATAACTGGGGGCGGAGCTACAGCGGGGGGAGGGAGGACCGTGTCAGTCTGGGAGAGGGGTGGAGCTACAGTGGGGGGCGGGAGGACTGTCTCAGTCTGGGAGAGGGGCGGAGCTATAGAGTTCTGGTCAGAGAGGGGCGGCGATACAGCAGGCGCACCAGAGAGGGGCGGAGCTACAGTGTTCTGTTCAGAGAGGGGCGGAGATACAACGAGCGCACCAGAGAGGGGCGGAGCTACAGTGTTCTGTTCAGAGAGGGGCGGAGCTACAACGGGCGCACCAGAGAGGGGCGGAGCTACAGCGTTCTGGTCAGAGAGGGGTGGAGATACAGCGGTAGCACCAGAGAGGGGCGGAGCTACAGCGATTGGGTCAGAGAGGGGCGGAGCTTCAGCAGGCGCACCAGAGAGGGGCGGAGCTACAGTGTTCTGTTCAGAGAGGGACGGAGCTACAGCGTTCTGGCCAGATAGGGGCGGGGCTACAGCAGTCACACAAGAAAAGGGTGGAGCTACAGCGGTCAGGATTAGCCCAGGCTTCGATGATAACACATGATTAGATGTTGAAGGTGGAGCTGCCGGATTATGAACATGTGAGAATATGTAGAGTGTTGGAGTGCGATTGGTGCCATCGGGAGCCTGGTAGATCGCCAGAGTCTGAGTGGCTGGCGCTCTGAAAGCTCCTTTACTCTGGTCTGCTTGGGTCACTAAACACAGTAAGAGACGTTTACAGATGTTACAGTCACTCATGCTTTTTCTCCATTCCTGTCAGCTGATGGAGTTTAGTTCACTGTTGGGGTTTAGAAGACACTTTATATTGAGTAATATTCAGAGGCGTAAAGTCCAGAGGTCAGAAAGTTAAAGTCCTGCCATATGTGTATTCCACCCATGAACTCCGTCAGCTGATTCCACTCATTAGTTCTCCTGGCTGAAAAACTGCTAATTAGCAAATCCAGGCGATTGGAACAAAATACTGAGGAGGACTTTTACTTTCTGACCCTGGACTACACCTCTGGGAATATTCTGATTCTGTTATCCTCCCATGTATTACTGTGAAGCTGCTTTGATAGATCTGTACTATATAAAGCGCTGTAGAAATAAAGCTAATTGCCAGTACAATAATTTAATCTTAATTAAAAGCTTCAATAGGGTTCGTACACACACTGTACAATGACATTCCAGGACTTTTCAAGCACTACTTTTTGGTTTTCAAGCACAACAATCAGAGATCTCACTTATCAAACAATATCTTTATTATCTTTCAAATTCTAAAAACGGTAAATAGATAAACTAATAAAACAAAATGGTACAAATAAAGTGCAGTTGTAAACTTTAGGCCACATTGTTATACAGATCAACGGGTTAAACTGGACCCGTCTGATGGTTCTGCCGGATCTCACCTGTGTGTTTGCCGGAGTCCCTCGAGTGTGAACGCCTCGTCTCGTGGAGCTGAACTGGTTTGGACAGTGATCGCACTGGTTTTATCCTGCCGGTGAGATACGCTGCCAGCCGATTGGCTGGATGAAGCGCTCCCACTCGACCCAACAGCAGCTTAGCCTGAGCGTAGGCTTTACCATTCACCTGAAGTCAGAAGGACGAGATGTTCATTCAGAGGCTACTTCACTTCCCTCGCGGGTCAAAATGACCCGAAGCCCTAAAATTATACTACTTCTTTTTTTTTGTCCAGAAAGTTTTTTTTAATCTCATTTTTATATTTTTTCTTCTCTTTTTTTAAATGCATATTTTTTTTTTACCTTTAAATTACAAGGTTTTATCAACAAATAAATGGTAATTTAAGCACATTCCTCACATTCTTTCACCTTAAATTCAAAATAAATCGAAAATAAATATGTCATGCATAACCCTTTTAATTCAGCTCTAAATATCTTACATCGGGTGTCTTTGCCGACCTCATGTGGGTTAGGCTTCACTTGACAAATAAATAATATAAGATTATATTTCCTGACTCTAGATGGGCTTATATCTCTATATGGAGCAAACGAGCTGTTCCTCTGGGTCCTAAAGCCAGTTCCCTTCAGTGTGCATTCAGATACACATGTACACATTATTAAATCATTTTTTGGTAAAGTTTTAGCATTTTTAGTTAGAATTTTGAGCATTTTTAGGTTTTTCTATGTGAACTGAAGCATTCCTCGCATTCCAATCATTCCTAAGGGGGTCAAAATGACCCGCGAGGGAAGGATTTGTTACTTTTTTCAATTTGAACCACAAAACTTCCCAAATCCATTAAATTTTTTTGTGTGTATTCATGGTTGACGTGCAACAGAAGTCCTGGGGTCCTGGACCCCTCCGATGGACACTCAATTTGTAAAAAAAAAAAATCCAAAAAGATTTCCAGGTCAGAATGACCCGAGGGAAGGATGTTTAATGACTGAAACTGTATAAGCTTCACCTTAATATGTCCGGCACGCAGCGACGTCTTCCTCTCCACCTGCAGATAACCAGCGGGAAGGACGCGCGACAGAAGAGGGAAGCGCTTAGCCTGTGTCTCGGCGGCGTCCACACTGACATCAACACGCTTGTTTAGTCTGTGGACTCTCTGAGAAGAGTTCCTCACACACTCGGCTCGTGTCTTCCCGTCGCGCCTCGGCTCGGGGGTCTCGGGGGTCTTCTCCGGCAGGGATACGCAGACCTTGTACGTCAGCGTGGAGCCGGTCTCGTCCGCTCGGAGGTGTTCAGAGAGTAGCTCCACGCTGTATACGTCGATCGAGTGAAGCGACGAGAGCCGGTTGGTGTTGATGGAGCGGAACAGTTCCTTCAGAACCAGAGAGCGGTGCGACTCCCAGTTACACCCAGAGATGATCTCCAGCACTTTAGTGGGCTCTGGCCCTCTTGCAGTCACGCCTGCACCAACACACAACACAATATGAAATAACTTTGCTTTAACATACGTCACATCAGACATAAAGAGCACATGTTTATCTGTCTTCAGTAGTGTTCATTTCGTTAACGAAATCTATGACGATAAATATTCGCTGACGACCTCTTCTTCCATGACTTAGAGGAGACGATAACGAGACGACACCAGCGTCATTAGCCGATAACTGTGACTGTATCAACATGCAATATCGTTGACGAAAAAAGACGGGACTAAAATGTAGTTAAAAAATAAAAGCAAATGTAAATATACATTTCTCAAATATCAACGCCTCCATTGTAGTCTTGAGTTTCTTCCGGGAACGAACACGTCACAATATTCCTCATTATAATAATTAATACGCAGAATAAAGGGGCAGGGCCTGGTTGAGTTAGTTAGTAGTGTGTTAAACTGGCGGTTATGGAAAGGGGCGGGACATTTCCCAAACACACTCGAAGCGCTCGACCAATCACAACACACTGCTCCAGCCGACCAATCAGAGCACAGTGTGCTTTTCAGAAGGAGGGGCTTCATAGAGACAGGAAGTAAACAGAGCGTTACTGACAGACTGGGAAGAGAGGAGCCGCAACAATGGAGAATACGTCTGAGTAAAAGCGTGACTGACCTGGAGTCTGAGACGGCAGCATCTGAGACACGCCATTCATCTTCAGTCAGTGGGAGAGAAGAAGACACAGTCATGAACAGATAATGATGAGAATATCAGTGTGTGTGTGTGTGTGTGTGTGTGTGTGTGTGTTCAGTACCGCTTCCTCAGGTCTCCGGGCCGGCAGTAAGTGCACCTGTAGTGGAGGGTTGCTGTTATACTCTCTCACACGAGCACAGGTCATCATGCTCTCCAGATACAGGTACACCGGATCCTTCTCCTTCTCCTTCTCCTTCTCCTTCTCCTTCTCCTTCTCCTTCTCCTTCTCCTTCTCCTTCTCCTGTGCCTGTGACCGGGACCGGGACTGTAACCGGGACTAGATACACATTTTTGTACATTGATTATTGCGCTGAATAGGAGGATTGCATATAATTTCATTGTACTCTTTTGTATAATGACAAATAAATATTCTGATTCTCTGACATACACACTGTGAGTGAGTGAGAGAGTGTGAGAGTGAGTGAGTGAGTGAGTGAGTGAGTGTGAGAGTGAGTGAGTGAGAGAGTGAGAGAGTGAGAGAGTGTGAGAGTGAGTGAGTGAGTGAGTGAGTGAGTGAGTGAGTGAGTGAGTGAGAGAGTGTGAGAGTGAGTGAGTGAGTGAGTGAGTGAGAGAGTGTGAGAGTGAGTGAGTGAGTGAGTGTGAGTGAGTGAGAGTGTGAGAATGAGTGAGTGAGTGAGTGAGTGAGAGAGAGAGTGAGTGAGTGAGTGAGTGAGTGAGTGAGTGAGTGAGTGAGTGAGTGAGTGAGTGAGTGAGTGAGTGAGTGAGTGAGAGAGTGAGTGACTGTGAGAGTGTGAGAGTGAGTGAGTGAGTGAGTGAGTGAGAGTGAGTGAGTGTGTGAGTGAGTGAGTGAGAGTGAGTGAGAGAGAGTGTGAGAGTGAGTGAGTGAGTGAGAGTGTGAGAATGAGTGAGTGAGTGAGTGTGAGAGTGAGTGAGTGAGAGAGTGTGAGAGTGAGAGTGAGTGTGTGTGAGTGTGAGAGTGAGTGAGTGAGTGAGTGTGAGTGAGTGAGTGAGTGAGTGTGAGTGAGTGAGTGAGTGAGTGAGTGAGTGTGAGTGAGAGTGAGTGAGAGTGTGAGTGTGAGTGTGAGTGAGTGAGTGAGTGAGTGAGTGAGTGAGTGAGTGAGTGAGAGAGAGAGAGAGAGAGAGAGAGAGAGAGTGAGAGTGAGAGTGTGAGAATGAGTGAGTGAGTGAGTGAGTGAGTGAGTGAGTGAGAGTGAGAGAGAGTGAGTGAGAGTGTGTGAGTGAGAGTGAGTGAGAGTGTGAGAGTGAGTGAGTGAGTGAGTGAGTGAGTGAGTGAGTGAGTGAGTGAGTGAGTGAGAGTGTGAGAGAGTGAGTGAGTGAGAGTGTGAGAATGAGTGAGTGAGAGAGTGTGAGAGTGAGTGAGTGAGAGAGTGTGAGAGTGAGTGAGTGAGTGAGAGAGAGAGTGAGTGAGTGAGAGTGAGTGTGTGTGAGTGTGTGAGTGAGTGAGTGTGAGTGAGTGAGTGAGTGAGTGAGTGAGTGCGAGTGAGTGTGTGAGTGAGTGAGTGAGTGAGTGAGAGTGTGTGTGTGAGTGAGTGAGTGAGTGAGTGAGAGTGAGTGAGAGTGTGAGAGTGAGTGTGAGAATGAGTGAGTGAGTGAGTGAGAGTGTGTGTGTGAGTGAGTGAGTGAGTGAGAGTGAGTGAGAGTGTGAGAGTGAGTGTGAGAATGAGTGAGTGAGTGAGTGAGAGAGTGTGAGAGTGAGTGAGTGAGAGAGTGTGAGAGTGAGTGAGTGAGTGAGAGAGAGAGTGAGTGAGTGAGTGAGAGTGAGTGTGTGTGTGTGAGTGTGTGAGTGAGTGTGAGAGTGAGAGTGTGTGAGTGAGTGAGTGAGTGTGAGTGAATGAGTGAGTGAGTGAGTGAGTGAGTGAGTGAGTGAGTGAGTGAGTGAGTGAGTGAGTGAGAGTGAGTGAGAGTGTGAGTGAGTGAGAGTGTGAGAATGAGTGAGTGAATGAGTGAGTGAGAGAGTGTGAGAGTGAGAGAGTGAGTGAGTGAGTGAGTGAGTGAGTGAGAGTGAGTGAGTGAGAGTGAGTGTGTGTGAGTGTGTGAGTGAGTGTGTGAGTGAGTGTGTGTGAGTGTGAGAGTGAGTGAGTGAGTGAGATAGTGTGTGTGTGAGTGAGTGTGTGAGTGTGAGTGAGTGAGTGAGTGAGAGAGTGTGAGAGTGAGAGTGAGTGTGTGTGAGTGAGTGAGTGAGAGAGAGAGAGAGTGTGAGAGTGAGTGAGTGAGTGAGTGAGTGAGTGAGTGTGAGTGAGTGAGTGTGAGAGTGAGTGTGAGAGGGAGTGAGTGGGAGTGAGTGAAGTGAGTGTGAGAGTGAGTGAGTGAGGGAGTGTGTGAGTGAGTGAGTGTGAGTGAGTGTGAGTAAGTGAGTGAGTGAGTGAGTGTGAGTGTGAGAGAGTGTGTGAGAGTGAGAGTGAGTGAGTGAGTGAGAGTGATGCTCTGCACACCTCAGCTCTGGGCCGGTGTGTGTGTGTGTGTGAGCGCGGCACTCGTGTTGCTGCTCCGGCTGGTCTGGGAGTGAAGAGTGGCTCAGGATCGTCCTCACACATACTCCTCTCACACACACTCCTCCTCCACAGGCGGGTCACCGGGAGAGCTGGAGCGGGTCGGGTGCCTGATCCGGGGTCAACGGCTGTGAACAAAAGCCATGAGCTCGGATTCATAAACAACACTGGCTGACGTAGAAATAGCGTAATGACGTTGAAATATCGTAATGACGTAGAAATAGCGTAATGACGTAGAAATATCGTAATGACGTAGAAATAGTGTAATGACGTAGAAATAGTGTAATGACGTTGAAATATCGTAATGACGTAAAAATAGCGCAATGACGTTGAAATAGCGTAATGGCGTTGAAATAGCGCAATGACGTAGAAATAGCGTAATGACGTTGAAATAGCTAAATGTTGTTGAAATAGCGTAATGATGTAGAAATAGCGTAATGACGTAGAAATAGCGTAATGACGTAAAAATAGCGCAATGACGTAGAAATAGCACAATGACATTGAAATAGCGCAATGACGTTGAAATAGCGTAATGATGTAGAAATAGCGTAATGACGTAGAAATAGCGTAGAAATGGCGTAATGATGTTGAAATAGCATAATGATGTAGAAATGGCGTAATGATGTAGAAATGGCGTAATGACGTTGAAATGGCGTAATGACGTAGAAATAGTGTAATGACGTAGAAATGGCGTAATGACGTTGAAATAGCGTAATGCTGTAGAAATAGTGTAATGATGTAGAAATGGCGTAATGACGTCGAAATAGCGTAATGACGTAGAAATAGCGTAATGATGTAGAAATAGCGTAATGACGTAGAAATAGCGTAATGATGTAGAAATAGCGTAATGACGTGTGACGCGCTGTTCTTCTGTTGAATGGTATAAACGAGTGTCTCGTCCTCCTATAATCCTCCTTTCTCTATGTGTGTGAAGTGGAGCAGGACAACGGTCCACCAGTGCTGGCTTCAGACTCTCATCCACACACCACTGGTTTTGGGCAGTTTTACTGTGTGATGAATATAAGCAGCGGCACAACGGCTCATACGCTCATTATCTCCAAATTATGACCAGAAATGGATCAATATTAAGTCTGCTGTTTAAAACAAATAAAGAACTGTAGGAGAATAGTTATAATGCGCAAACATCATGAAACTCTGTATATTCGTGTGCGCATGTCCAAAATATATTCCGATTTGAAACTTGTGACATATGAACGCGTAGGGCTGGGCGGTATGACGGTATATATCGTTACCGCGGTAGAAAATGGCAACCGTAACAGATTTTTTCATTCCGTGATACCGCTACATGTAAATAAGTGGGCGTGGTTAACTCACATGCAGCGTGCGAGAGACTGATACACTGAGATTTGTCAAAGAAACATGGAGAAAGCAGATCAAGAGGATCCACAAAGGAATTACGTTTTCTAAAGGGTTGTTGTTAACGTGATATGTTTTGGGGGGAAAGGCGCAGCAGTCAACTAGAGCAGTGCGGCACCCGTAGGCTACAGTTAGAGGAGTGCACGATCGATCGCAACGGGGAAAGCATGAAGCTACTTGACAACAACAGTTCATATCGTAACGAATAGAAATAACCTTAAATAATATATAGTTATCATCTTTCTGTCTCTTATGTATAGTTACTTTTTAAACATGAAACTCGCATTCAGTATGACACGAGCGCGGTTGCCGTGGTAAATGAACAACCTGCTTGTTAAAGCAAATGTATAACATGTTAATCCTGTATCTGAGGCAAAATTACTAAATATGCAGCGCGAGTTAACGTTATATATTTCTAACTCCAAACAATTGGCCACTGAATCAGCTGATAAAATCTTGTTTCGATTCAATGCGTGATTACAACTTTTCACTCAAATTAACCGATCACATTTCACTGATGCAAAAGACGCGCGCGTGCACACGCACTGAGAGGGAGCGCGGTGTGTCGGTGTTCACCAAGTTATGTAAAATAATGACGCAGTTACAAGGTGTGTATAATTTACACTACTTAGTCAACACTAACAGTAGCTGCTGTTCGGTTTTCATACAGCTGTTCTCCTAGTCACTTATGAACTTGACGCTTCTGAACATCTCTTGGTTAAAGCTGTGACGGGTTGCCAGATATCACAAAAAGAACAAAACAATTAAGCCCTTTAAAAGCAGACATGGCAAAAATGTACCAGGAAAACATAACTAGTATTTACTAATATCCTACCAAATTAAAAGGAATTAACTCATTTATTATGAATAAAATAGTTCAATATAAAATATTAAGATATTATATTTAAGATATTATATTATATTATTGATGAAGTAAAGCAATAACATGATGAGATTGAAAAATTATTCAGCAACACTTTATTTAAAGTTGAATTGCACCTATGAGTTGTATTTAATATCAATAAGTTGGGGGAAGTTCATCTAAAAGTTGATGAGAGTGTTTTGTTTACTATATTAAAAATAGTTTACCAAAGAAATAATTGACCAAAAAAAAAATTAAAAATTAAAACAAAGTGAAGTAGCCTACTTTTCATTTCTAAAGTATTTGGGTGTATTTATTATACAAAAACCTTTTTGTCGATTTTTCGAGAACAACTATAAATAACTATATCGTGAAATATATAGTTACCGTGAAATAAAATTAGTCATACCGTGAAACCGAATTTTGGTCATACCGCCCACCCCTATGAACGCGCACATCAACCCGATCACATGTTTAGCGTTCATGTAAACACTACATTCAGATTCATCAATAGGAATGAATTCAGTCCGACTGAAACAGAAGTGGTGCATGTAAACAGGTATGAGAACGTGAGACTCACGGAAGGCCATGAGGGCGCTAGCGCTGTGTGTTAGCATGGGCTCCTGCCGGCGGATCAGGAGGATCTTGTGTTTGAAGCAGCCGCAGCTGAACATGCACTGCACGCGTCTGCAGTGTGTGGACCCGCGGATCTCTCTGTTCAGACTCTCACACACACACCCCAGCCGGCAGAAGAGCTGAGTGCAAGACTCGTCGTTAGCCTTCCGCGCGCTGAGCTGCGCCGTCTCCTCCACTGGCTGTGCAGTGGAACAAAATATGATACAACAAATGAGCAATAGACTGAAGTTATCGGTGTTTCCAGGAAATTAAAACATTGAAATTATTATATATATTCTGACCAAGTATATATTCAAGTATATATATTGCAGGTGTAGCGGTTCTCTGAAAAACCCATAACCCATTCCCAACCCTTGGTTCGCTGTGCACTGGCACGATTTAGCCGTCTGAGACAATTTTTGCAAAATCATAAAAGATTCCTCTGATCCTACGCTAAAATCTGTAATCTTTGATCGTTAGTTTGACATGTTCACCGACAGCGGATTAATGACCGTTGCGATCCGATTTGGACTCTGGCGTGTCAGAAGACTTGACTCTCAGTCCTGCAGTGACTCTCCTACAAAAACCATCACATTATCCTCGTTTTCACGACAAGCCGTGACTAAAATTAACGTTCGGTGAACGAACAAGTCATTGATTGATGATGTAAAACTCTGGACAAGTTTTCTTGTGTGCATCCGTTTTTAATGTGTCTTGACTGTCGTACAGTCTGACATTAATGACAGCTGAGATCTCACAGTGTGACATCACAGCGATGATCATGTTCGTACAGTCTGACACGCAACAATCGTAAAGGACTATAATAGATCGTACAGTGTGCAGCCGGCTTTAAGTGAATGCAGCAGTCAAGGCGTGTGTATCAGTGCACTGGATCTGTGCGGTCGCTCTTAAAGTGACAGCAGCCTAATATTCCTGCTGTCTGTGTTTTTAAAGTTAAACAACATTTGGCATTTTTAAAATATCGGCATCGGCCGAAAAGTTGAACTGATAAGTTTTTCTGATTGGCCGATGTGTTGGAAGCGGGACTTTTATTTTGACGGGCGGCACTGAGAACACCAGCGCCTGAGAAGAGAACGGCAGCGCCTGATCACACAGCGCTCACACACATTCTCCGTCTCACATTCAACTATCGGCTTTATATCGGCGCACAAAATTCCCAGATTACTGAGTGCCCTGTTACAGTGCATACTTCCTTTTTATTTACATATTCAAATATTTTAAACAATTACTTTATTTGTGAAAAATAGTAATAGGATTGCAGATTCAAGAAGTTGCCATCTAAAGTATAAGCATGTTTATTTGAAGGATTTGTTTTCTAATTCATTCAATTTTGCTTAAAATAAATATTAAGTATATATATATAAATATCGGCCATCGGCTAACCTGCTCTCTAAGATATCGGCATCGGCCATCGGCTACCCTGCTCCCTAAGATATCGGCATCGGCCATCGGCTACCCTGCTCTCTAAGATATCGGCATCGGCCATCGGCTACCCTGCTCCCTAAGATATCGGCATCGGCCATCGGCTACCCTGCTCTCTAAGATATCGGCATCGGCCATCGGCTACCCTGCTCTCTAAGATATCGGCCATCGGCTACCCTGCTCTCTAAGATATCGGCCATCGGCTACCCTGCTCTCTAAGATATAGGCCATCGGCTACCCTGCACTCTAAGATATCGGCCATCGGCTACCCTGCTCTCTAAGATATCGGCATCGGCCATCGGCTACCCTGCTCTCTAAGATATCGGCATCGGCTACCCTGCTCTCTAAGATATTGGCATCGGCCATCGGCTACCCTGCTCTCTAACTGTACGTTCACACCGCCGCCGACTTGAGCTTCCAAAGTTACCGGAAGTCATTCATTTTCAATGGAAGCTGGCTTCTCTCAGCTGCAAGGAGCGTCAAATCCATCGGCGTCGCGTTTTGGGCGTTTTGAGCGTTTTGAGCGTCAATCAGAAAGTTGAAAGTATCTCAACTTTATGGTAATGAGCTATGACGCGGTTCAGCGGCAAACGCCAGCAACCAATCGGAATATAGACGTCCTTCGCGCTGGCTGATTCCGGAGAAACATACGATGTAAACTTTCGTTCCTACCAAAACATTAGTTCCGAGAAAATGGAGGAGAAACTGATAATCGCTGTTGCTGGGTTTCCTATCATTTATGATATGACGTTATTTTCATATAGGGACCAGTTACAAAAGAGAGAGAGCCCCGGCCGCGCGCGCGCACTCACCTTCAACGTCTTCAAACAATACGTGTCGCTCTCTCTCCCTCGCGCATATTATAAATTTTTTTTTTCCCGACCAAATGTGACCAAAACGGTTATAAAAATGCTGTCATTATAAAAGGTTCCTAGTGTCAATGTATTGCTTGGTTTTTTTTTCTGTTTACATTTCATGGTGTGACACAGACTTCAGAGCGGCCAAAGCGTCAACAAACTTCCCCGTACTTTTTTGACAAGCGTCCTTGACAGGGCGGCCAGAGCTTCTTTGCAGCTCAAGTCGGCGGCGGTGTGAACGTACAGTAAGATATCGGCATCGGCCACCCTGCTCTCTACCCTGCTCTCTAAGATATCGGCCATCGGCTACCCTGCTCTCTAAGATATCGGCCATCGGCTACCCTGCTCTCTAAGATATCGGCATTCGGCTACCCTGCTCTCTAAGATATCGGCATCGGCCATCGGCTACCCTGCTCTCTAAGATATCGGCATCGGCCATCGGCTACCCTGCTCTCTAAGATATCGGCATCGGCCATCGGCTACCCTGCTCTCTAAGATATTGGCATCGGCCATCGGCTACCCTGCTCTCTAAAATATCGGCCATCGGCCATCGGCTACCCTGCTCTCTAAGATATCGGCCATCGGCTACCCTGCTCTCTAAGATATCGGCATCGGCCATCGGCTACCCTGCTCTCTAAGATATCGGCATCGGCCATCGGCTACCCTGCTCTCTAAGATATCGGCATCGGCCATCGGCTACCCTGCTCTCTAAGATATTGGCATCGGCCATCGGCTACCCTGCTCTCTAAAATATCGGCCATCGGCCATCGGCTACCCTGCTCTCTAAGATATCGGCCATCGGCTACCCTGCTCTCTAAGATATCGGCATCGGCCATCAAAAAAACATTATCGGTGGACCACTACAGCAAACCGAGCCATACAGAGACCGTGACCCTAAACCATGATACAAACTGAACCGTGAGTCATTTGACCCGTTGCACTCCTAATATATATATATAAATATCTAGTGTTTCTGATGGCTCATACCTCTGAGGTTAGCAGTGAACTCAAGGCGTAGCTCGCTCTCTCGCTAGTGATGCAAGCGGGATCCTTCCCATGAACCACGGCGTGTTCTTCGTGTTCCAAGAGCTGCGTGTGACTATTAGCCGATCCGTCATCAGCGTCTCTGTTAAACCTGAGCTGGAGCCGACGGCGCTTTCTCCCGCGCCTGGAACGCTTTTTCCAGAGCATCGGGCGGGACACTGGAGGATCATGGTCCTGATGATGGTCCTGATGATGGTCCTGAAGTGAGCGCTGAGAGCTGCTCCTGGAGGACGAGCGAACACCGTGTGGTGGAGGTGTGTATGGAAACACACGCCGCGTCTGAAGGACACTGGCTAGCGTTCGCACGTAGCTCTGGCTTCTGACGGGCAGCTGATAGGCCACTGGCGCCGGAGAGCTAGCGGAGAACACAGCCGCGCGATCACTGATCCGCTGGCCTTCACTGGCGAGATACTCATCCAGCATGTCCGAGGAGAAGGCGGAGCGGTTGCCTGAAACAAAAATATGAAATGATAAAGTGACGGCTAAAAAAGTGGATTTAAATGTACAGAGTGTGTGCAAGCAATGCTTCATTTTGTTCAGTCTGTGTGTAAAAAGAGCATTAGCAATTAAAGAAAACACACTTCAGCAAAACATGATCAGCTCAAAGTGTCCGAATCATTTCTGCTCCCAAAGGTGTCACTGGTAGTCCCTGTATGAAGAATATCTGGGTATAATATGTCACAGTTTACTTTATTCTGTTCTCCTCTCTTACACTAATGAACTATAGTGTCCTGATCACACTGTATCTGGTGTCTGAATAAGTTTTGGTTTGACTGTATTTTGTATTGTTATATACTGTATTGACCACTCATCAATTAAATATTTGCCATCATATATTCTGCATTATTGGATGTTTTAAATAAACACTGACAAAAAACTACAAGTTTTAGAGCTGGATGATATGATGATATATATAACACTGATATTAGTGATCACATGGGTTTAGACCTATATTGTGTTCATATAAAGCGTTCACAGGCAAATTTGCTTTATGAAACACGATTCCTGCTGTCAGTATCCATGATCACTGGATCTTCGGTGAGTTGTGAGGAACTCTACATCGAGTCCAACCTTTAGTTTACACTGATAACCGCTTGTTTTACTGGTGTTTCCGCAGTTTCCCTGTTAAATCCAGTCCCTCAGCAGCTCTTCTGCCACTCAGGCCGGCTGATTATTATTAATAAGGATGTATTATTGTTATTGTTTATGTTTATGAGCATACTGTCAGCTGAAGTCTTAGAGCTGAACTTCTCCATCCAGCCCTTGATCCGCGTCACATCGCTCGTCTTCCCGGTCCGAGACACGAACACAGCAGCTGCACACACACACACACACACACACACACACACACACACACACACAGATGGGTACATTAATGAAACAAATCAAACATATACAGATAAATTGGTAACACTTTACAATACGGTTTCATTAGTTAACATGAAATAAAGAACAATACTTCTACAGCATTTATTAATACTAATGTTAATCTATCACATCTAATGTTATCATCCATAATGTTTTAATGTAGTTTATGTGTCTATGTGGTGTTTTTAATAAGCTTTAAGACAAAGCATGTGTAAGTTCATAAGTCGACACCATTGCTGAGTATTTCCTCCTTAAAACTGCAGTGAACCAAAGACAGTCTCAAACACACACTTTGAAATCGCTGGTGTTTCTGACGTCACAAACTACCTTGTAACCAATCAGATCAACGTGTGATCGTCAACCAGTGGATCTCTGAGCTGAGTGAGTGAGTGGAGGCGGGGCTCATTTGCATATTCATAGAACCGCGCATACTAAATGAGGCAAGGGTGTCGAGATACATTCAAGATATTATAAAGCACGAAGTCATTTTTTCAAGGAAAAAACGTGATCAAAGATGCAATTTAAGGGATAAAATTATTGCTTACAGGTTTTAATATTAATTCATTGTGAACTAACATGAACATGAATTTTGAAGAGATGACCTCATTACTGTGATTTGGGCCTTTGAAACAGAATCTCGGAACAATAATCAAGAAAAAAGTCAAATGTATTTCATAGGTCTGGAAAATGTCATTTTTGTTAAACTTTCAATTAATTATCATTGAAGTGATTATGATTTCATTTAATTCAGGGTTCTTGCAGGTTTCAGCAAGTCAAATTTAAGACCTTTTTAAGACATTTTAAGACCATAAAGTTTGAAATTTAAGACCTACACGCATTGCCAAAAAAATTCAAATCAAAGAATTCATTTTATTTCAATGAAAGTAATTGAAAAAACATTAATTTAATTTACAGATAAAACAATCACATTAGTAACCTTCCACACCCAACAACGTGTGTCAGAATCAGAATCAGATATATTCTTTTTTTTATAGAAAATTGTACTATGCATATTATACTGTAAAAAACACATAATTAGTTGATTTTAGTTGATCATAGTTGATCATAACTAGAGATGA
>CM038638.1:37097660-37182660 GCA_021554675.1 Leuciscus idus | reverse complement strand
CGCACGCGGCTGGGAACACCGGCCGGATCGCTAGCGGGAGGAGCGGGATTCCAGCGGCTGCTCACGGGCTTCAGCGCTCGCCTGATCCGAGACCTCGCCGGACCCGACCTCGCGACTCCAGGATCAGGATCATCAGGAGCCACTGGTTCACCATCGCTGATGTGTGACAGGATTCCTCCTCCTCCACGGGACTCGGATTCGGGATGTGTTGAGCTGTCGTACGGGAAAGAGAGGAAACACTGTCATCTTCAAGCAATCTCACGAACAATGTGTGGCTCAGACTTATAAACACCTTCAAGTGAAGGAAATTAAAATGTTCTAAGCCTGCAAGAATAAAACATTTTGTTTTTCATATAGAGCATTTTTATGGTGAAATGACACACACACACTGGCACACACACACACACACATACACACCTGTGCCGCTGATCTCCGGTATTCCCGCTGGGATCGGCCTCACACTCACTCACTCACACACACACACACACACACACACCTGTGCCGCTGATCTCCGGTATTCCCGCTGGGATCGGCCTCAGACGAACACCTGCCGATCGGAGCCAATCCCAGTTTATCCTGGATGAGGCGAGCGCTGGACTCGTCCTCTCGGAACGCCAGCATGAAGGGATTGCAGTCGATCTTCATCCGGGTCATCCGCGGGTTCTGGTAGCGGGTCACCGTGTAGAACTCCGTCAGCGGGAAGGAGAACACATGTCCGTCGGGATGAGACTCGGGATGCGGTTCGGGATATGCGGGAATCACGCGGAGTCGAGGCATGTAGCGGCGCATGGGAAGCAGGAGCACTCCAGCGTTCTCCCGATCCCGATCCGGAGAGGAGTGTGTGAGCTTCACCTTATAGAAGGAGATTGGGCCCTCCATCCAGCGCTGACCCGGAGCCGGTGAGTCGGGATGAACACACTCCGAACGCTGAGGATGAGGATCCGCCGCTCCGTCACGCTCCCAGGATTCTCCGTTCCATCGGTGTCGGAAATCATCCAGCGGAGTGAACTCCATGAGGAGAGAGTAGCTGAGACTCGGGTTTAATCCAGTGAGCCGGAACCGGCAGCACGGGAACATCCGTCTTCCCCGATCCGTCAGGATCATCTCCGTTCCCAGACTGTGGAAGCGGCTCCACACCGATTCGTTCTCCAGCCTCACCTCCAAGGATTCTGTTGTGTTTTTCATCCCGTCATCGTTTCCCAGCGTTCCCTCTATCCCGTGATCTTTCTCTCCGGATCCGTCGGATTCTGTAGTGTTGTTAATCCCAGTTTTCCCCAGCGTTCCCTCCTCATCTGTGTTCTCCTCCATCGCTGCCGGAACATTCACAGGCTCATCCCGATCTGTCACAGGATTCCTGGGATTTCAGCATCTGATCCTGCTGGAGTAACACAGAGAAGAATTAAAACACCCCATGATCTTGAAGTGTGTTTGAGCTCTTCTCATAATGATGATTTTACAGTTATTGATCTGAATAATGACACTCTGATGAAGTGTGATCACTGATTCTGTAATTCTCCTGGTTGTCACGGTGAAGCTGCTGTGAGACGACCTGACCCGTCCTGTCCTGACCTGTCCTGACTTGTCCTGTCCTGACCTGTCCTGTCCTGTCCTGTCCTGACCTGTCCTGACTTGTCCTGACTTGTCCTGTCCTGAGAGTGTGTGTGTGTGTGTGTGTGTGTGAGTGAGTGAGATTGTGTGTATGTGTGTGTGTGTGTGTGAGTGAGAGAGTGTGTGTGTGAGTGAGAGAGTGTGTGTGTGTGTGTGTGTGTGTGTGTGTGTGTGTGTGTGTGTGCGGGTGAGTGAGTGAGAAAGTGTGCACGTGTGTGTGTGGGTGAGTGAGTGAGAAAGTGTGTGTGTGAGAGTGTGTGTGTGAGAGTGTGTGTGAGAGAGTGTGTGTGAGAGAGAGAGTGAGTGAGTGTGTGAGTGAGTTTGTGTGAGTGTGTGTGTGAGAGTGTGTGAGTGAGAGTGTGTGTGAGGGAGAGTGAGTGAGAGTGTGTGTGTGAGAGAGTGAGTGAGAGAGAGTGAGTGAGAGTGTGTGTGAGAGTGTGTGTGAGAGAGAGTGAGTGAGAGTGTGTGTGTGAGAGTGTGTGTGTGAGAGTGTGTGTCAAGTCAAGTATATTTGTATAGCGCTTTTCACAATACAGATTGTATCAAAGCAGCTTCACAGTATTAAATTAAAATAATACAACAAGGTTTGTTTCAAGTGGAATTTATTGATTGATAAAATTAAATTAAATATCCCCAAAATATCCCTGAGCAAGCCAAAGGCAACAGTGGCAAGGAACCGAAAAACTCCATCAAGTGACCTAATGGTGAAAAAAAACCTTGGGAGAACCCAGGCTCAGTCGGGGGCCAGTTCTCCTCTGGCATTTATGAGCTAGAGGCCGGATTGTAGTTTGAACTGTAGGATTATATGAATGCCTGGCTGAAGAGATGCGACTTTAATCTAGTTTTAAACTGGGAGAGCGAGTCTGAGCAACGAACAGTATCAGGAAGACTATTCCAGAGTTTTGGAGCCAAATGTGAAAATGCTCTCCCTCCTTTGGTGGTTCTGGATCAGAGTCCTGCAACGGGTCGGGTACCCGCGGGTATCCGCGGGTACCCGCATAAAAGTGGCTAAAACGGGTGGATTGTGACATTCCTAAAATTCACAGGCGGGGACGCGGGCGGATAATGAACTCCTTGCGGGCGGGTAGCGGATGAAAAATATGTGCAATATTTCGTATGTCTAAATTACCAGCATTACACATACGCAAATATGTGTTTTAGTAAAAATATTATTGTTTGCCGTAACCCGACCGACCCTGTCAATTTAGGACCGACCCAATTTTATTTTTTTCTCCCTTTTTAGTCCGACCAAGTTGCGACATTAAATTTCTCTGTACTGTAAGCTAATAGGCCTATGTGTTGTAGCCCAGTCATTAAAAAACGATTTAGTTTCATATTCATGTTTAAATAAAATAATATACTTTTTTATTTTTATTTCATGTTGATTATATGAAAAGTGAAAAGCATGAATAAGATAAGATGATCCCGAATATCGTGAGACAAATGGAGTGGGCAGACATGATTTTGACCACTTCATTAAGTTTGTTAAGCCTTTCTTTAAAGTGAATTTCGTTTTGTATTAATTGTATCTTAATTTTAATCAATGTTTCATCTACCAAATTCATGGATTTAATACATAAGAATATAGCAGGCAGGCAATATAATCAGGACACGGCCGGAGGCGCCCGCGCGTGAACTGATCGTCTCTTAAATGAACCGAAACTCATCGTATAAGCTACTTGCCTCACAGACCTGAGAAATAGAAAAGCATGAAATGTGTACTTTTAAACAAAACAATTCAAAACGAATGAAAACAGACTGTTCTCTGCTTATAATCCGTATGAAATGTGCATTTCTCTCTGGCGCGTTCACTACTGCGAAGATCGCGAGTCAGCATCGTCATCTTTGACACAGAAAACACTTGCTTATTAATAAACAATTGAAATGTCTCATTGATATATTTGACAGGCCTATTAATAATCATTACTTTTCCCAGTTCTTTGTGACAGCTTTTAGGTGCGTTATTGGCAGCGCACCCTTATGTTACATGAACGCGTCACCTGTGTGGTTTATCGCGGGCACGGGTCGGGTAACGGGCCAAATATTAACGGGTCTGGGCGGGTGCGGATTTAATTTTGCTATTATCACGGGTGACGGGTCGGATCTGGTGCTGAACTTTGCGGGTACGGGCGGGGGCGGGTCTCCAAAAATGGACCCGTGCAGGACTCTGTTCTGGATATCCTAGGTATGACCAAATGCCTTGAATTTAGTGATCTTAAAGAGCGCGATGGATTATAGGGTGATAGAAGATCCGTTAAATAGACTGGAGCCAAGCCGTTTAGGGCTTTATAAGTCAGTAGCAATATCTTATAATTAATACGGAACTTTATAGGTAACCAATGCAGTGATGATAAAATCGGTGTTATATGATCATATTTTCTTGATCTCGTAAGAACTCTAGCGGCGGCATTTTGGACTAACTGTAGCTTGTTTATTGAGGATGCAGGACAACCAGCTAATAAAGCATTACAGTAATCCAGTCTCGAGGTCATGAATGCATGAACTAACTTTTCTGCATCAGAAACTGATAGCATATTACGTAGCTTAGCAATGTTTCTAAGGTGGAAAAAGGCTGTTTTTGTAACATATGAAATATGATTTTCAAAAGACAGGTTGCAATCGAGTATAACACCCAGGTCTTTTACTGTAGAGGATAAAGTAACAGGACATCCTATGATGTTAAAGTTGTATTGTGCGAGGTTTTGTGGGCGGTTTTTTGAACCGATAAGTATTACCTCTGTCTTGTCTGGATTTAATAAAAGAAAATTACGCGTCATCCAATCTTTTATATCTTTAACACACTCTTCCAATTTGGAAAATTTAGCGTTTTCATCCGGCCGTGATGAAATATATATTTGAGTGTCATCAGCATAACAATGGAAACTAGGCTAATTCCATGTTTCCTTATAATATTTCCAAGTGGCATCATATATATTGAGAATAACAGAGGGACTAAATAACTGGAGTTCTGATCGATTTTTCTCCATTTAAATAGACAAAATGGTGTGTGAGAGAGTGAGTGAGTGAGAGTGTGTGTGAGAGAGAGTGAGTGAGAGTGTGTGTGAGAGTGTGTGTGTGAGAGTGTGTGTGAGAGAGAGTGAGTGAGAGAGAGTGTGTGTGAGTGTGTGAGAGAGAGTGAGTGAGTGTGTGAGTGAGTTTGTGTGCGCGCGTGAGTGAGTGTGTATGTGTTTGAGTGTGTGTGTGTGTGCGTGAGTGAGTATGTGTTTGAGTGTGTATGTGTGAGTGTGTGTGCATGCGTGCGTGAGTGAGTGTGTGTGTGTTTGAGTGTGTGTGTATGTGTGCATGCGTTTGAGTGTGTATGTATGTGTGTGTGTGTGAGTGTGTATGTGTGCGTGTGCGTGCGTGAGTGAGTGAGTGTGTATGTGTTTGAGTGTGTGTGTGTGTGTGCGCGTGAGTATGTGTTTGAGTGTGTGAGTGTGTGCAATTGTTATGTAACATGTTTTGCATAACTGAATACAGGACGATAACTAAACATAACATGTACTATATTAATATTATAACTGTATATCAATGTGACACTCGTCTCTGGCTGACAGCAGAATACTCACTAAACAACCATAAAGCTACTTTGAAAAAATACGTATTGTAAACAACGATATATGAAATTTTCCTAAACTTAGTTAAAAACACACTTGATGTAGATAAGCTCCTCAGGACATTATAGCTGTCGCCGACGGGGGCGGGGCTACCTGTGTGACTGACCAATTACAGACGAGGGGAGTGTTCCGGAAACCTGTCTGCAACAGCTATTGTTATTGTTGCAAATCTGTTTGGTGAAAATTAAAAATCATTTTGGTGCAAATAAATGACACACTTCCAGACAACTAAAGGTTTACTGTGATTTTAACATAAACACATGTTTTGCTATTTTATGCAATTTTTCCAAGAAGGAATATCCAGTGAACGCGATGACTTTCACTCATTTAAGTGTTGAGATACTGTAGGCAGTCGGACCGTGAACATGGCGATCGCTGCTGCTGTTACTGCAGGTTACAGTAATAAACACTAACAAAGGATCTTCGTGCAACGTGTATTTAAAGAGAAGATTAACACAAACATAAACATAGTTCAGCCGAAGTTAGTCGAGCACGCGCACGGCGCGCGGGAGTCTGTCAGGAGGATTCGAGTCAACAAACACACAGAGTCTCTGTTTAACTCCGAACAGGAACATCTGAAAGCATATAGATTCGAGTTGTTGTTCACTTACCTTTCTTAAGTTGTGCAGGATTCAGTCTAAGTCATAACTGGACGTGTGAAATGTAAAGTTTCTCGCTTCCCAACCGAAATGCCTCCCAAACCAACTGATAGTCAGCCGCGCGCGGCGGGCAAGTGACGTCACTCACCGTAACTGTTCCCTGTTCGCGCGGTTTACCTCCGGACCAATGGCGTGCCGTTCCCTAATACAGCGATGAGTCATCGAAGCGTTCCCTAATTCAGCGCTAACTCATCGGGAATAACGTGGGCAGTTTAAATATACAGTGGAGCTTTTCCAACTGAACATGTTCTCATACAATTAAAGATAAACATTTTTGGTCATTATTACGTTAGTATATACGGTGAGTTAATTTTTGAACAGCACTAAATTTTACAATACAAACGGACAATGTATTAATAAATATTCAATTTGTTTAAATTAATTTATAATCGAAATGTTTCGAACAAAATTTCCTTTTGTAAAATCCCTTTAACACACGTGACGTCCCGAGCGGCATCATCCTCCAGGAAGTGACGTCATCTTTTGGAGGGAAAACAGCCGCGTAAACATCCGTATGTTAAATCAGTGGATTGGATGAATTCTGTGGCGTTTTGTGCTTTTATTCATATAGTTTGATCAAATGGGACAAACCAGTTTAAGCAACATTTCAAAATGTGCTCAAAAATTAAAGTTGACCTCCTCAGGAAAGATACTGAAACTCTGCGCCTTTTGGCCATCATGAATTGTAGAAAGTCAAAGAGATGTTTGTGTAGTAGGGCGATGTAAAACATTTAAAATTAGGTCAATTAATTATAAAACAACTGAAATGCAAGAAAGATAAAAACCCTTTACTTTTTAAAGCACTACATTATTGATACTCTGGTAAAATGTCATTGTCACTGAATTATTAGTTGTTTTTTTTGCTAATTTTATAAAATTATTCCGTAGATAATCTGCTCAACAACACAATCACAGGACAAGTGGACTAGAGAAAGGATGGATGATTTCCTATCGCTCGCATACACAGTTACAATTTGACTTTATTTTGAACTGGATTTAGATGGGAAACAATATGTAAAACATTGCCAATGAACTTTAAATGCACTACTTCTTCAACTTTAACATAAATTACATTGAAAATCTCAATGTTCAGTGTCGTCTCTGTTAGCTCTTCTGGTGTAAAAGAGACGACATTCTGAGCTAAAATCAGCAAAAACATGCTAACATAGAAGATTTATCTAATAAAGACTTGTATGATCTCTAAAATGTCATTTTAAAAATATTTTTTCTGTCCAGAATATTTTTCGACTAACTTTTTTTCATATTTCTCTGAACAGGATGTACTGAGGTTGGGTTAGGGTTAGTGGATGTACTGAGGTTGGGTTAGGGTTAGTGGATGTACTGAGGTTGGGTTAGGGTTAGTGGATGTACTGAGGTTGGGTTAGGGTTAGTGGATGTACTGAGGTTGGGTTAGGATTAGTGGATGTACTGAGGTTGGGTTAGGATTAGTGGATGTTCTGAGGTTGGGTTAGGGTTAGTGGATGTACTGAGGTTGGGTTAGGATTAGTGGATGTACTGAGGTTGGGTTAGGGTTAGTGGATCTTCTGAGGTTGGGTTAGGGTTAGTGGATGTTCTGAGGTTGGGTTAGGGTTAGTGGATCTTCTGAGGTTGGGTTAGGATTAGTGGATGTACTGAGGTTGGGTTAGGGTTAGTGGATGTTCTGAGGTTGGGTTAGGGTTAGTGGATGTTCTGAGGTTGGGTTAGGATTAGTGGATGTACTGAGGTTGGGTTAGGGTTAGTGGATGTACTGAGGTTGGGTTAGGGTTAGTGGATGTTCTGAGGTTGGGTTAGGATTAGTGGATGTACTGAGGTTGGGTTAGGGTTAGTGGATGTACTGAGGTTGGGTTAGGGTTAGTGGATGTACTGAGGTTGGGTTAGGGTTAGTGGATGTTCTGAGGTTGGGTTAGGGTTAGTGGATGTACTGAGGTTGGCCAACAAATATACACATTTTTAATAAATTAAATAAATACATTTAATACACACTTTAAAAACACTGGGTTAAAAACAACCCAATTTGGGTTGGGTAGATATAGGACAGAACACATGTTGGGTTAACTCTGCATACTGGGGTGATTTATTTTTACTATAGTAGGCCTACAAGCTTTTTTTTCTTCATACATGAATTAATGTTTACGGATTAACTTAAATCCTTTAAACTTAAAAAACACAAATACTCCGCACAACCACTGGTTTGCTGTCACGGGCTGGTTGAAGCAGGATCAGAAGCGGGATCTCAATTGCAGCAGTGTTTATTTAAACAAACAAGATATTACATGGACAGGTTTCTCAGGGAACAAGAACAGAACAACCACGCATGTAGCAACAACGACAGACAACTAACAGACTGAAAACACTCAGATGGCAGAACCTGGGGGGGGGGGGGGGCATCCTGGAGTCAGTGGCCGGAGGGAGAACAGGAACAGGACAGACAGGAGACTCCAGGATGGTACCGCCAACCGTGGCGATGCAGGCTGTCACGGGTGGCCATGGCGGAGACGTATAGCCCCCCCCACCAATTTTCTTGGGGGGGGGCTTAGGCTCAGGGGTAGGAACGGGCAGCGATGAGGGCTCTGTGCTGGGCAGCGATGAGGGTGTGTGCGTGTGTGTGTGTGTGTGTGTGTGTGTGTGTGTGTGTGTGTGTGTGTGTGTGTGTGTGTGTGTGTGTGTGTGCGTGTGTGTGTGTATGGGTGTATGTGTGTGTGTGTGTGTGTGTGTGTGTGTGTGTGTGTGTGTGTGTGTGTGTGTGAGTGTGTGCGTGTGTGTGTGTGTGTGTGATTGGCATCTGTGTGTGTGTGTGTGTGTGTGTGTGTGTGTGTGTGTGTGTGTGAGTGTGTGCGTGTATGTGTGAGTGTGTCTGTGTGTATGTGTGTGTGAGTGTGTGTGTGTGTGTGTGATTGGCATCTGTGTGTTCAGTCGTGGTGTTGATGGAGTCAGAGATCTCTAATGACTGACGCAGAGAACTGCTTTCAACTCATAACTCATAACTCAATTGCCAATCAACAAGTCAGCGATGAAGACAAGAAGCTCCATGGAGAAATCAAGAGGAAAGACACCAAATCTCCAAGGGATCAATTACAGCGTTCCCAGATCTCCCAGATCTCCAGCTTTTCCTTCAGCTCCAATTAAACCGGCTGCAGTGACATCATCATCGGGATCCACTGGAGCAGAAGCCCAGGATAAAGCGGTCCGGAAAGCTTCTCCTGCAGTGATGGAGGATCTGCTGGCTCTGAGGATCGTGGTCTCCATCGTCGGGATCGTGGGGAACTCGGTCCTGATGGTGTCGCTCCTCCACAGCGCTCGCCTGAAGCCCTTCGAGGTCTTCCTCCTCGGCCTCAGCGTGTCCAACCTGGAGGAGATCGTGGTGGTGGACGTGTACGACGGCTTGCTCTCGCGCTCCTCCTTCCGGATGAGCTCCTGGTGAACACTCGCTCTATAACACATCACACATCACAGCTATACTCTGATGCTCTTTATCTAAACATGCTCTAAATAGCCTTTCAATGCATGTATCATGTGCTTTAATACTCTCGGAAAGCAATTTATGTCCAAGTAATGAAGGGAAACTTAAAATTACTGTAAAATTGAACTTAAAATATTTAATAATGGATATTTAATAATGTATTTTGAAAGCATACTTCTTACAATGATCATTCCCGCGCTCCTCGTTCCGGATGAGCTCCTGGTTAACTTTATTAGTTAACTTCAAGTGTGCTCTTTTGGAACAAGAAGTATATTTTAGTTGTAATTACACTGTAGTAAAGCATAACTTTAAGTGTGTTCATGTGCTTTTGTCTGCTAAATTGGAACAACTTCAAGTATACTTTAAGTATATCCCTGTAGGGACTCATTACATGCTTGATTAGTGATATTAAAATGTACTTTATTTGTGTTACAAGTTCAAATGCATTACGAGTGTCTTCGAAAAACACAAGCAAAATATCATAAATGTATTATATTTGAGTAATAAGTATATGCTCAGTAATACCTTTGATTATTCCTAATACTACACATTGCACATTTTGTCTTCAATAACAACTGCACATTAATAAACTAATATTACACTTTATTTAATGCATTGATCATATGCTTTAATACTTTCTGAAAGCAATTTATGTCCAAGTAATGACGGGACTTCCGAGCTTGAGGAAGTAAACTTAGAAATTACTACAACTTCAGGATATTTAATAATGTATTTTGAAACTTTCAATGCATTTTTACAATTATCATTTTCAGCACCTAAAGTATATTTTTAAGTAAAGTGCAAATAAATAAACAGAATTTTCACTTCATGTATATTAACACTATATATAAACACTCTATAAGAGGCTCGTCTAACCAGTTTATTAAAGCTTGGGACCCTTTTAAGCAATATGTCAGGGAACATGTTTTATTGTCTGATCTAGACTCATATTTCCAGCATTCATCTTCTGTAAGATCCTCTGTAATCATGCAGACTGTGCACTTTCATTGTTTAAGCCACACTTTTATTTACCCTTTTTCTTTTTTTCCTGATTTCCTGAGACGATTTTGTCTTTTGTTTTTCTTTGTTTTAATATTGTCTTGAAACTCATAAAGTATTAAAATATATTATATATATAAATTTCTTTATTTAAAAATAGTAAAAATGTTGTTGGAATCTCTCTCTAATACAGTAAAGTGTTCTCTTGGGTCTCCAGGGCGTGCCGAGGACTGAAGTTCCTCACTATGTTCGGAGAGATCGGGAGCATCTTGTTCACGGTCCTCATTAGCGTGTACCGCTGGCAGAAACTGCGCGTGCGTGTGACCCTGCCCGTGATGATGGACGGCCCGGGTCCGGCCCGCGCGCTAGCCGTGTCCTGCGCTGCACTAGCGCTACTCTTCGCTTCTCCTACGCTCCTCGTAAACCTGGACTGGAGTCACTCCAACTCCTCGACTCAGGCCTGTCCGGTGGACTTCTTCCAGTGCACGTCATCCAGATGCCCGACTCGCAACCGAGTCTACAAATACTCGTTCCTCCTGCTGTGTAATCTTCTCCCTCTGCTGATCGTCACGCTCTCCAGCGCCATGATCATCCGTTTCCTCATCCTGCACACTGCAAACACTGATCGGGATCTGAACGGTAAAAGACTGTAAAAATGCTACAGTGAAAAACTTAAATTATTCTACAACTTCAGGATATTGAATAATGTATTGTAGCGATCGGAGAAATTATAGACTCACTTAACAGTTTTAATGCTCTTTTATTAGCGTGAGCACCTGTGTGCCCGATACCCTCTTTCCCCAACCCCGCCCATGCATAGACTCGCTCTTCCGGAGAACAGCCCACGCCTTAAAGCCCCACACAACCAGAACACAGAACACATGACAGAAAACACATGCATCTAGATCACACCTGATGTTGAACATAAACAGTCTTTAGACTTGCTCTCCCTTCACAAAGTTCCTCGACCTCGGGGCAACAGAGTAAGTCCCTGAAGCGTCCCTGACACGCTGAGGCCGCCGTTGCCCTTCCTGTGTAACTGAAACCAGGCTATATGAATGCGAGGTTTGCAGCTCAAGCACTGGTGTGGCTGTACGTGGTTCTGCCAGGGGACTGGAAGTGCTCGACTGGGTCCTGGTCCTCCCTCCGGGGTAGGCACATCTGTGGAGGAGGCCGGTGTTTGGGCTGTAGCGGCACTTCCTCTATAAGGTGCCAGTCTGTCTCGGTGCACGGCCACCCAAAGGTGGAGTCCTGCACAGCGGATCGGCACACCATTAGGATAAATGGCAAGTGCGTATCCCAATCCCAAAGTTTTCGGTCTGGCATCGGGAGCAAGTGGTACCTGCCAATAACCAGTGCGCAGGTCCAGTGAAGTGAACCATGCCGACCCGGTTACGAGGTTCAGTGACTCATCCACACTAGGGATGGGGTATGAGTCCTTCCTGGTGACCTCATTGAGGCGCCTATAGTCAACCCCTCCCCCCTTCTTAGGCACCATGACCACCGGTGCGGCCCACACGCTCTCAGACGGCTCAATAATCCCCGCTCACTTCATGTCTAACAAGGCCTTATCAGCAGCGTCCTGACGGGCAAAAGGGAGCCTCTGGGGCCACAGCCTAATGGGCTTGGCATCCCCAGTCTCAATTTTGTGCTGGGCCAGGTGTGTTCACCCCATGTGTGTTAAACATCTACCTGTGGTGGACTGGCGACAGCACTGGGGTGGGTTCGCGAGTGCAGTGTGTAGTGCTCCACACTAGTGTCCTCAGGTGCAGCTGCTGCATCCAGCAGACCTGTAAAAGACACATCAACATTACTTTCAGTGGACATGACAACCTCAGGACCCCCTTCTTAACGGAGCAGCCCATCTCTCAGGTCTAACTGGAAACCTGCACTTCTGAGGAAGTCCAGGCCAAGAACACAAGGGTCCTGGACTGCAGTCACCCACACTGAATGATGTAATGTCTTCCCCCCACAGTCAGCCCCACCACGCCTTTACCCTTCAGTGGCGCCAGTTCACCCGTCACTGTGCGTAGTCGGACCGTGGTGGGTTCCAGACTGGTATTGGCCGGAACTACCTCTGGTCTTATAACTGTCACAGTTGATTCCGTATCCACCAATGCTAAACATGGAGCCCCCTCCACCAAAATTTGCACATGACAAAAATCACTAACACATGTTCGTCCCTCCACAACCACAGACTCTTTTGGCCCACATTCACCCTTCCCCAACAGTCCTTGATCATTTTCCCCCTGTCCATCTCTTGAGACTCCTGCTGGTGATGACTCATATTGGGGATGAGTGCTGGGGGTTCACATGGCTCCGATCATGCAGACCCCGTCCTATTTCCCTGGTTACTGGCTAGTTTAGGACACTGACGAACTAAATGTCCAGTCTGCCCACAACGTTGATCAGGTTGCAGTGCCACAGCTCAAATTAATTCAGTAATCTCAGAAACTCAGGCTGGCCTTTCGCCTAGCCCCTCCCCCACGTCAGTGGACCCCACCGACACAGATATGCGCTGTCTCTCGTCCGGCATGCAAGTTCCCCATTCAATCTCCCTCTCCAATGCCATTTCCAAGGCATCCTGCAGGGTTTGAGGGTGGGCTAGTTGTGTCTGTCTACAGAGGGGTAAGGGCCTGTATGAATCGGTCTCTTAAAAGCTCCCCTTGAACTGACGGTGGCATGTGGGCATTTGCTCGCCGAGTAAAGATTGAAATATCATTTTCCAGGACTCTCAGTTGCTCTCCTGGCCGCCTGCATCTATTACTCAGTTCAGGACGCAGGAGCCCTAGCTGCTCAAATTGCCCAAAATGCTGTATCAGTTCCCCGACAAGTGCATTATAATTGTGTCTATCTTCAGGGCTAAGCAGTAACAAACAGTTCAGAGCATCATCTGTGAGACACATAGCCAATCCAAGAGCTTGCGGTCCTCTGGCCAGTTTGCAGCATGAGCCAACAGTTCGAACTGTGCATGAAAAGCTTCCCAATCAGCTTTACCTGAGAATTTGGGGGGTTTTACTGTCACCATAGCCGCGGCTGTTTGTTTACATCGGCAACCAGCACGGTTCCTTGGCGCCGCCATTGTTTGTTTGTTGTACTCATAAGAGTTCGGCGGCACTCGGCTCCGGCAACGCAAGCCCGGCGTCTGCAGCCATCCTCCTAGTAGCCTCCCTCACACAGGCCTTGTGCGATGCCAGAGAGTCGTCATCTGGTGCGAATTTATCGGAAGCCCATGCCGAAGCGCCTACAGCCTCACGAAACATACGGCTCGCTTCTGGCTCTGATTTCATCTTTTCTTTATCCTGCTTCCGCATCGTGTTTCAGGGACGATAACGAGAGCAATCTCGCATACTAACTGGACTCAAACAGTTCACTTCTGACACCAGTGTAGCGATTGGAGAAATGATAGACTCACTGAACAGTTTTAATGCTCTTTTATTAGCGTGAGCACCTGTGGCCGATACCCTCGCCTCACACAGTCCAGCAAACCTAAAAACTTCTGGAACTCCTCTTTCCCCAACCCCGCCCATGCACAGACTCGTTCTTCAGGAGAACAGCCCATGCCTTAAAGCCCCACACAACGAGAACACAGAACACATGAAAGAACATACCTGCATCTAGATCGCACCTGATGTTGAACATAAACTACGGCATATGCTACGCTATTTGAAAGTATACTTTCAATGCATTTTTACAATTATCATTTTTGCGCTCCTCGGTCAGGTATACTTGCGGCAAATGATTAGTGTGCTAATGATTAGTTAACTAATTAGTCCGGATCCTGATCCTCCGCACTGTAAAAAAATATCGTGATTTTAACGGTAAAAATGTTACAGCGAAAAACTGTTACTTGGTTAAAAGAAAGTTTCCGTACTATATACGGTAAATACTGTAACTGTGATAGATCTGACCATATATTTTATGTAATTTTACAATAAAATACCGTTAAATTTACAGTTTTTGGAAGTGAAAAAGACCAAGTCGTATTATTTACAGTGAAAAAAACGTAAATTGACATTCCCACAATTCCCTTGTTTTTTGCTGTAAATGTAAGTTAAATCTGTAAAACCTAAAATATTGCTACTGTATTATGTACGGTAGAGTTCTGGCAACCACAGCTGACAGTTTACCGTAAATTTACCGCAGCTGTTTCTGCAGTGCAGAGAGCCGGGTCCGGGTTCCAGCGAAGCATGGCGGCCATCCTGACGGCCATGATGCTCTTCCAGCTGAACTGGAGTGTGTACCTGGTCCTGCATCTGGCCTGCGACCCCTACAGACTCCCGTCCTGGTCCGAGCTGGAGTTCCTCATCACCAGCTGCTACTCCGCCATCAGCCCGTACGTGTACGGCATCGGCAACAACCTGTTCAGCCTCCGCCGCTTCACCAGGTGACTGGCCTTTAGTGGACAAATATGTTTCATATTGAACAATAAGGAGAAATAAAGCTGTTTACACCAGTGGTGGAGGAAGTACTGAATCTCAGTACTTAAGTAAAAGTACAAATAACCAGAGACATATTTACTTTAGTAAAAGTAGAAGTACCACAAAGAAAACCCTACTTAAGTAAAAAGTAAAAAGTACCTGATTTTAAATGTACTTTAAGTATTAAAAGTAAAAGTACTTGCATAACAATTTATTCTCTTAATGTCTATATTCTAATAATTAGGGCTGTAACAATATGCAATATGAATCCGAAATCGCTACACTCAGATCTACGAACCTGTGTCGCGGTGTGAGAAGGCAGAATCGCGACACACACCTTTTTTGAAGTTAACATTATACAATACGTAGACCTACACCACAAAACTAGTTGAGGGTAAATTATTTAATATTGGGCAATTCCATCGTTGTAAACGGGACATTTGCAGTAAAAACTTGAAATATAAATTCTCAGAAAATGCATTTAATACATATTGAAAAATATCAGTATGCGTTTTATATTTAATGGGAAATAGCCTAGGCTACACATGCGTTACGGGACACAAAAAATCTTTAACTTTTAGGTAGCAAAATATTTTTTTGTACCTAATTCTGTGAATTACACTGCGCAAACCAAAAGTAATACCCACCGGATGAAGAAGGGTTGGCTCTCCACAGAACATAAAATATTGATTTTATTTAATTTTTCGTGTTCCCATTTATGAGGAAAAAACAAAAGACGTGACAGTTCTCTGTTACGGACATGACCGCTCTGAAAGCGACTTTAAAACTTTCACTGAGACCTCAAACAGAAAGCACAAAGCCTTTTTTTAAAGTGAATTTCGTTTTGTATTAATTGTATCTTAATTTTAATCAATGTTTCATCAACCAATTGCCAGGATTTAATAAATAAGTAAATATAGTAGAAAATAGATAATCACGACACGTAGGCGCCGGCGAGTGAACTGAAGCGCGTCTTATAAATGAACCAAAACTCAGCGTATAAGGTATCCTACTTGCCTCACACAGACCTGATAAATATATCTTTAGAGAGCTTTAAATGTGTACTTTTAAACAGAACAATTCAAAACGAAAGAAAATAGACTGCTCTCTGCTTATGTAATCCGTAAGAAATGCGCATTTCTCTCTGGCGCGTTCACTACTGCGAAGATCGCGTATCAGTATCGTCAACCTCATCTTTGCAGCCGACACAGAAAACACTTGTTTATTAATAAACAATTAAAATGTCTCCTTGCTATATTTGACATATTAATTGCTTTTGCCGGTTCTTTGTGACAGCTTTTAGGTGCTTTATTGGCAGCACCACCAACGCGTCAGCACCGAAAACATGGAGATTTTTTCAATCCCTGTTTTGGCAGGGGGAAAAACTGATCCGAAAATGTAACGGAAATGTAACGAAACGTTGTAGAAATGTAGTGGAGTAGAAAGTATAATAATTGCTGCAAAAAGTAACGAAGTAAAAGTCAAAAGTATGCACTATTGATTCTACTTAAGTAAAGTACAGATACGTGAAAAATGTACTTAAGTAAAGTAACGAAGTATTTGTACTTCGTTACATTCCACCACTGTTTACACACACACACACACACACACACATACACACACACACACACACACACTCGGGGTAACATTTTCCTACAGGATTCTGTTTGTCAGTAAACATGAACTACTAAAACATGTGTTTATTTCAACTTATACAGTGATGTTCCCAGTGATACAACTTCCATTAAACCCTCAAGTTTTACTGCTTTATTTACCAGAGGTTTAGTATTCTTTGTTTAAACATTTCATGTTTTCTTCTAGAAACAAACTTCGTTGCATTATTGTCCTGTTATCTCTGTGAAGCTGCTGTGAAAGCGCTGTATAAATAAAGGAGACTTGACTATAAAAATATGTGATTTTGTGAGAGTGTGTGTGTGTGTGTGTGTGTGTGTGTGTGTTTGTGTTTAGGTGTTGCAGAAGCTCCAGTGTTTCCTATAATGACAGTGCGTTCAGGAAATGATGATCTTCTGCGTGTGTGTGTGTGTGTGTGTGTGTCTGCTGATATGAAAAAAAACCTGCATGGTTCATATACAGCAACCATATATCTTCCTTACTTAAATCAGCCAGAATTACCTTCTGTGTTTCATATAAGGCCAATACATGTCCTATACAAAATCAGACCGATTATGGCCCATTTCATACTAAATAGCACACATACAACTTGTAGGGGATTTTTGCGTTATATATGAATACTGTTAAGACTTGTATGAGTTTTACATGACAAAAGTATGCAAATGTGTATGGTATTAGTAGAAATATATAAAACTCATAAAAATCATTTAAAGTTCTTATATTGAATCATATGCTAGTCAAATTAAAGTCATATCGAATTTATACACATTTTGTGTCATTTGTTTTATGTGTTTCATACAGATTTCATGTTTTGATGACCAACATCTGATTCACTTATATGCAGTTGGCACATTTTTAAATTGTACAGTGCAGAAGCTGGTTCGAGGATTACTGTCAGAATATCACTGACCTTTATGAGGACTGTTCATTTTCCTGCAGGATTTGAAAGAGCAGTTATAAAGCAATGACATTGTAAGACCGTGTATTTACATTAATTGTGAAATGTCTGGGCCTGTTGTTTGTGAACAAATCATAACATATTATTGCAAATGAACAAAGTTGAGTCAAATATGTTTCTAAAACAGTGATTAAAATGTTGAAAATTCGCTGGATTATGTTTTTGTATATGTGACATGAACTCTGGTGGTGATGCACTCTAAAAACTTTTAATATGATTTACTCTTACACTTAGAATATTGATTAGATTAAGCAGTGAAATCAATTACATACACTGTATTAACTGAGTAAATGTAAGTAAAACTAATTAAATAGATCTGAGTAACTGCATTTGGTACATTAACAAATAAAATTGAGTAGAAATAATTTATTTCTATATAATATATAAACATTTAAAAACAAATATTTATGAGTAATATTAAAGGGTTAGTTCACCCAAAAAAAATTACTCACCCTCATGTTGTTCCAACCGCGTAAGACCTTCGTTCATCTTCGGAACACAAATTAAGATATTTTTGATGAAATCTGAGAGCTGATCACTTCTCCATAGGCTGCTAGGTGGCCCAAACTTGCTGGCCCAGAAAAGTTATTAAAGAGATCGTTAATATAGTCCAAGTGACTACAGTGGCTCAATCTTAAGTATATCAAGCGACGAGAATACTTTTTGTGCGCAAAAAAAAAAAAAATAACGACTTTATTCCACTATTCATTTCCTTCTCTCTGGGCCTCGTAGTGTTTTTGCGCTGCGCGTCTGTGTTATACGTCATCACGCATCACACACAAGACCAGCGTCGGCCAATAGTGAGCCTACGTGGTGACATGTAACACAGACGCGCTGCGCAAAAACACTACGCGAACCAACTAGAGGTCCAGAGAGAAGGAAATTAATAGTGGAATAAAGTCGTTATTTTTGTTTGTTTTTGCGCACAAAAAGTATTCTCGTCGCTTGATATACTAAAGATTGAGCCACTGTAGTCACTTGGACTATATTAACAATCTCTTTAATAACTTTTCTGGGCCAGCAAGTTTGGGCCACCTAGCAGCCTATGGAGGGGTGATCCAGCACTCAGATTTCATCAAAAATATCTTAATTTGTGTTCCGAAGATGAACGAAGGACTTACGCGGTTGGAACAACATGAGGGTGAGTAATTACTGACAGAATTTTCATTTTTGGGTGAACTAACCCTTTAACTGTGTTTATATGCCAGTAATATTAATTTTTTTATTTCCTCTAACGTTAAACCTTTGTAAAAATATTCCATACAACCACCGGTATAACTACATGACATTGGCCTTTATTGTCGATGAGTAACTTAGCCTACAGCAATACAGCATATTTTACACTGTTTTTAACACGTATACAATATTGCCTACATTTAAACTCATGTAACAAACATTAAGAAACAAAGTAAAAATTAACCATTTAGGCCTAAACATTCAAGTAATTCAAGTGTAATCAACCGGTCTGTTATCCGATATCCACCGTATCAGCGCTGATTCCCATCCCGGAGATGGACTCGCCTCTGCGGGGGAACCTCTAACTTTACACCGCCGTCCTGCGTCACTCACGGCCCAAAGATACTGCGACGCGACTGACTCAATCACCTGCCAATAAACACACAGTGCACAGTTCTGAGGACATTTTATCATCCAAATTAGTTATATTCATTATCTTTAGGAATATATGCTTTTTATGCAAGGCGTTACAATCACGCGAAAAGACAGGCACGAGTCGACACTCGTTTAAGGTGAGTAACATTGCGTCTCTGTATGTTCTTTCGCATTAAATAAAATGATTTAAAGCACATTAATGATTATACAGATAAAATAAAACATCCACACACCTGAATTTCACAGAGGAAATGCACCAATTCTGCGCCGCTGAGAAGAGAAGAGGAGAGGACTCGGAGAACTGTTCTGGACTGGAGAGAGTGAGAGAGTTCATACAGCGCGCGCTCACTAGGGATGGGCGTATCGATACAAAGTATCGATATATCGATACTGACGTCGAGTATCGAAAGTATCGATGCTCAAATAAAAATATCGATACTACAGTTTTTTTAAAAAATTTTTTTACCAGTGATTTTGTTTATTTGACAAGAAGTTTAATGCGTACAATATGCATTTAATTGGATGAATAACCTATGTTTAGTAAATAATTGTGTAGTATAACTATTTTCTTGCTTATCTGAACACACGCAAATGCTGCAAGTCAGAAGCAATCAATCACAGAGAGCGTTCACACACTGCCGACAATGCATTCAAACAGGGATGCGTTTCCCAAAAGTATCACAAGAAACCATTGATGCTTTTGGGAAACGCAGCCCAGAACAATGCTTAACAGAAGACAGAAAAACATCATATGTTTGAGCTATTTCACAATAAACTAATTTAAATTGTAGCCTACATATAGTTTGTGCAAATAAATTGTTTCTTGAATGTTAAAAGTTCATAGTTCTATTCTGTAACTAATTTTAATATAAATCATACACTGTCAGAATAAAAAGGTTGCATTTTATGGGTGCAACAGCCGGTCACTGGCAGTCCCTTATGAAAATGAACATTACAGTGATCATAGTTCAACTAGGCCTATAATATTTTGTAGATTTCCATGGTTACCACTACAAGTAAACATTGTAATCACGTGTAAATAAAAATATAATCTAATAAATTCCAATTACGGCGAATGTTAAAATGCCTTTAATATATATTGTTAAGTGGGTATCATTACCCATTTTAATCTTAGTAATTCAATAATTTAAGAAATTTTCAAATTTATAAGTTCAGTTTAGAGGTAACGTTATCGGTATCGATATCGGCGATACTGGCCTTGAAAGTATCGGTATCGTATCGAAAACAAAATAAGTGGTATCGCCCATCCCTAGCGCTCACGAGTCACTCAACCGTTGAGCTGTCGTCACGTCAGAGGGTGGGGGAGGGGTGCATTGTAGGGATGGGCGTATCGATACAAAGTATCGATATATCGATACTGACGTCGAGTATCGAAAGTATCGATGCTCAAATAAAAATATCGATACTACAGTTTTTTTAAAAAATTTTTTTACCAGTGATTTTGTTTATTTGACAAGAAGTTTAATGCGTACAATATGCATTTAATTGGATGAATAACCTATGTTTAGTAAATAATTGTGTAGTATAACTATTTTCTTGCTTATCTGAACACACGCAAATGCTGCAAGTCAGAAGCAATCAATCACAGAGAGCGTTCACACACTGCCGACAATGCATTCAAACAGGGATGCGTTTCCCAAAAGTATCACAAGAAACCATTGATGCTTTTGGGAAACGCAGCCCAGAACAATGCTTAACAGAAGACAGAAAAACATCATATGTTTGAGCTATTTCACAATAAACTAATTTAAATTGTAGCCTACATATAGTTTGTGCAAATAAATTGTTTCTTGAATGTTAAAAGTTCATAGTTCTATTCTGTAACTAATTTTAATATAAATCATACACTGTCAGAATAAAAAGGTTGCATTTTATGGGTGCAACAGCCGGTCACTGGCAGTCCCTTATGAAAATGAACATTACAGTGATCATAGTTCAACTAGGCCTATAATATTTTGTAGATTTCCATGGTTACCACTACAAGTAAACATTGTAATCACGTGTAAATAAAAATATAATCTAATAAATTCCAATTACGGCGAATGTTAAAATGCCTTTAATATATATTGTTAAGTGGGTATCATTACCCATTTTAATCTTAGTAATTCAATAATTTAAGAAATTTTCAAATTTATAAGTTCAGTTTAGAGGTAACGTTATCGGTATCGATATCGGCGATACTGGCCTTGAAAGTATCGGTATCGTATCGAAAACAAAATAAGTGGTATCGCCCATCCCTAGTGCATTGTTTTAATACAGTAAACTTACAGTTTTTTTCGATTGCTAAACGACAGTGGGCACAACTGGAGTCACATGTGCAAAACTCTAACTACAGTCTGCACAGCAGCAGTTCATGTGGACCAAACTCTAGTTCGTTTTTCATTGTGTGAACACAGTTTTCAAAACTCTACACACTTATCCCATGACTTTAACCACAACCTGCACAACACTGTGGATTTACAGCACTTTGTTCAAATGCTAACACACTGCTTTCAAAACTGTGAACCACACATTCAAAACAGAATAGATTTCAGCCTTGTGCCTTTCAAACACTGATGAGTGCAATTTCAGCTGAAAGGCTAAGCAGGGGTCCTGTTTTAGACTTGTTAGTGAACATACACACACACACACATATATATATATATAGGTAGAGCTCAGAAAGACTAATTTTGGAAATGGAACAAGGAAGACGGGTTCGTGGAGGGAGAAGGGTGGCAGGGAGAGGGCGGATGCGTGCCGGATGTGAGGACACGAGTCCAGAGGACTGCCAGGGATGGATAAGGCACTCCAGAAGGTTCTCATGGCAAGAGAGAACATTAGATGTGATGTTGATGGAAACCTGTGGCCTGATGCTAGAGAGAGGCAGGATTAGCCCCTCAATTATTTGTTGGAATTACAGTATGTACTTTTAGTTTCTACCTTTTTTTTCTCATTACTGTAATTCCGTAAATTACTACAGACTATTGAAGCAAACTGCTAATTTACATTTACCTTAAAGAATTGTTATGTTCTAAAAATGTAAATAAATCATGTGAAAGAATGTCACTCTTTTCTTTGAAGAAAATATTACTTTGTATGAAGTCACTGAAACTGTTCAAACTGTAAAGATGAAAAGTTTGTATTTTCTGTATTGGTGTTTGATGCTAGTGTTTTTCCTCTCAGTGTGTTCTGGGTGACAGTGTGTGTTATCTCAGTGAGGGTTGTGTGTAGTGTGTTTCCTCTCAGTGTGTTCTGGGTGACAGTGTGTGTTATCTCAGTGAGGGTTGTGTGTAGTGTGTTCTCTTACGAGAGGTTCTCTCGTACTTGCGTAAGTATCTTACGCTAGGGGAAAATCTCTTTTCCTCGAGATATTGAAGCCAAAAATTATCCTTAATTTTGCAATAATGTAAAACGCATTGCAGCAGCATGCAGACATGGGTGAGACAGCTCGCGCGCCCATTGGCTGCTCTGCGGCAACTGCACCAGCCTATCGATAGAGGCCCCTCATGACGTCAGAACCAATGAGGGTGCTTCGCGCCCATTACGTCATGTCCCGCCGAAAGCAGGTGGGGCTAGGGCTATAAATACGGCCCAGAGAGGCTGGTTTGGTCAGTTTTTCATCTCTTCAGCGAGCCTACGCATCGCTGGATCCTGAGAGGAAGCCGCGCCGTCTGAATTAAGCACCCAGCGGGATTTATCTGCATCTGAAGCTGCCGGTTGACAACTCGCCGCCTTCAGTCGCTGTTCCTGCTGACGCTTTCCGGCGTATCTATATCCTTTTCATTGCTGTGTGTGTGTTCGCCGCTGCGACACGCACACTTATTTCCTCTAAAAGAGCACGAAGCGTCTTTTTCAAGATGCCTCGTTCATCTTGCGGCTCATGCCGAGCTCCACTCAGCGACGGGGACCACCATGTCATCTGTGTTTCCTGCCTGGGTGAGGATCACGCAGCTATCGCGCTCGCCGATGGCGGCTGCCCTCACTGCGAGTTAATGTCTATGGTGACTCTGCGGACTCGCCGAGCATTCTTTCTCGAAGCTGCGTCTTCGCCCGCCGGGCTGCCGCGCCGTAAAAAGCGCCGCGCTCAGCGGGTCCCCGAACCTCCTCCATCCCGCGAAAGCTCGCCGGTGCGCCCACTAGCTTCGCCGCCTGCTTCACCCGAGTCTCTCACCGCCGGTCAGCGGCCGCCGTCTGCCGCCGCTTCCACCATTGAGGATTACGGGGAAGCCGTACGGGTGGAGGACGACAGTTGCTCTATCCTAGCGTCGGGCAGTGAGGACTGGTCGAGCTCCGCGGACGCCCCCGTCTCCCCCGCAGGCCTCTTCGGATCGTCTGTCAAGGACTTCGCAGACAGATTCGCTGAGGTTCAGAAGACATCGCAGGCCATGAAACATTTCCTGCCCAAGCGCTCAAGCTCCGCAGCAGGTCGCTCTAAACAGCCGTCTGCTCGCAGCTCCCAGCCGCAACCCTCAGCTGCCGCCGCCCCACAGCGCAGACAGACCAGGGATCAGAGACCGCGCTCTCGCTCCGCCGGCCGCCTCCCCCCGCCGCGTGGGCCACGGCCGAAGATTGAGGTAAAGCCCGAGGCCTCTAAGTCTTCCTAGCCAGTCTACGGAAGCGACGGTGTTCAAGTCCCGCTGCGGCTGGACTTCCACCGAAAATTTTCGCTCGCTCAGTTCCAGTAATTGCGACTGTTCCAGCGTATTCTGCAGTAAACAAGTCGGCAGCACAGCCCGCTTGCCTGCACACAAACGCCGTTTTTACGGCGACCGAGATAAATCCCAAAAAGAGTGTATTTTCTGGTATTCCGGCCACGGCCGATGGTGTTATGAGTGTAGTAAAAATGCCCACTGCCCAGTGCCCATTCCTACACACAGACACGGCCCGCCACACACGGCCCGCACAAATAAAATCGACTCATGTCGGTTGTGCACCAAATGTAGTGATTGTGCCCATGTCCCAGTGCCCGCAAACACTACATGCTACATGTCTCACGGTTTCTGTAAAAACGAAACCAACACACATACAGTCTGCACAAACAGACGGTATTCTCAGCGTTATGGATGGGCCCGTTGTCCCGCGCCCTCATTCGCTCACAGACATATTAAACTCCACGGGGCTCACCACGCTCGCTCTCTCTCAGCACACCGCTGCAGGAGAACTGAGCGCGGGCAGGCTGCCCGCTGTGATCAGCGCGCCCCCAGTCTCACACGCTGCAAACGGGGCTGCTCATGTTACAGCACACCGTTGCTCTCCGCTCGCCACTAGGTCGCGACCAGAGCCCAGATATCATTCTACCCCTAGCCACTCACGCGAAAGCGTGGGCAGAGCTCCCCGGGGTATCAGAGTGGGTGCTGAACATTATAGAAAGAGGCTATTCGCTACAGTTCGCTCGACGCCCGCAACGCAAAGCGGCGCGAATCGATACTACGGTAAAAAAGGAAGTAGCACACCTACTTCGAGCCGAAATAGCAAAGTTACTGAGCAAAGGGGCTATAGAACCCTTATCACAAGCTCAGAGCGAAGGGGGCATGTACAGCAGATATTTTCTGGTACCCAAAAAAGACGGGGGTCTCAGACCCATTCTAGATCTAAGACGACTAAACAGAGCACTTCTGAAACGACGGTTCAGAATGCTCACGACCAAGAAAATCCTCTCGCAAATTTGCCAAGGGGACTGGTTTATGTCGATAGATCTGAAAGACGCTTATTTTCAAATACAAATAGCGTCACGTCACAGGCGATTTTTGAGATTCGCCTTCGAGGGCAAGGCATATCAGTACACAGTCCTGCCATTTGGCCTATCCCTGGCACCTCGCGTATTCACGATGTGCATGGATGCAGCGCTCGCACCCCTCAGGCTCCGAGGCATACGAGTGCTGAATTAAGTCAAGTCAAGTCAAGTTTATTTGTATAGCGCTTTTCACAATACAGATTGTATCAAAGCAGCTTCACAGTATTAAATTAAAATAATACAACAAAGTTTGTTTCAAGAGGAATTTATTGATTGATAAAATTAAATTAAATATCCCCAAAATATCCCCAACTGAGCAAGCCAAAGGCAACAGTGGCAAGGAACCGAAAAACTCCATCAAGTGACCTAATGGTGTCCTAAAACTCCATCAGGTGACCTAATGGAGAAAAAAAACCTTGGGAGAACCCAGGCTCAGTCGGGGGCCAGTTCTCCTCTGGCATTTATGAGCTAGAGGCCGGATTGTAGTTTGAACTGTAGGATTATATGAATGCCTGGCTGAAGAGATGCGACTTTAATCTAGTTTTAAACTGGGAGAGCGAGTCTGAGCAACGAACAGTATCAGGAAGACTATTCCAGAGTTTTGGAGACAAATGTGAAAATGCTCTCCCTCCTTTGGTGGTTCTGGATATCCTAGGTATGACCAAAAGCCTTGAATTTAGTGATCTTAAAGAGCGCAATGGATTATAGGGCGATAGAAGATCCGTTAAATAGACTAAGCCATTTGGGGCTTTATAAGTCAGTAGCAATACCTTATAATTAATACGGAGCTTTATAGGTAACCAATGCAGTGATGATAAAATCGGTGTTATATGATCATATTTTCTAGCCTGGTTAAAACCAGACCCTTCTCAGTTGAAACTGAGTATAGGGTCTGGCGAAGCTATGTAGACAAATCATTTCCAAAGGGGCGTCACCAACCGACGTAGCTCAAATTCCTCTGGGCGCAATTGGATAGTCATAAAACCAATCAGATCGATGAAGGTGATGACGTATGCTTCGAGTGTTGTTCTTTGCTCCGGTTTTAACGAAAACGGTAAGTTTAAATCGCTCAAAACAGACGCGATAACTGATTCGTTTATATACTGTCTATGATTCGAACGAGTGATGTTCCACGGCGGCATCCATCTTTGTAATGGAATCTCCTTCAGCGTCGCTGCGCTGTCGTCATCATGTAAATCCCTCCCCAAACGTTTCTGATTGGTGCCGCGATTTCGGCGGCACAGAAATGAGTTTGAATGGGCTCTTCTCCAGACTATCCTGGAGAGAGAATTAAAATTCGCCGGAAGTAGTCTGGGTTTTCTCAGGCTACATATTTCTTGATCTCGTAAGAACTCTAGCGGCGGCATTTTGGACTAACTGTAGCTTGTTTATTGAGGATGCAGGACAACCAGCTAATAAAGCATTACAGTAATCCAGTCTCGAGGTCATGAATGCATGAACTAACTTTTCTGCATCAGAAACTGATAGCATATTACGTAGCTTAGCAATGTTTCTAAGGTGGAAAAAGGCTGTTTTTGTAACATATGAAATATGATTTTCAAAAGACAGGTTGCAATCGAGTATAACACCCAGGTCTTTTACTGTAGAGGATAAAGTAACAGGACATCCTATGATGTTAAAGGTATAGCGGAGGATCTTTCCAAATTTTAGATAAGACCCGCCCTCTCCACTTTTTGAAAAGTTTGATTGATTCACCAGAATGATTGACAGTTAGGAGGACCAATAGTATAGGTTACCCACCAGGAAGTAAAACATCCTCCGCTATACCTTTAAAGTTGTATTGTGCGAGGTTTTGTGGGCGGTTTTTTGAACCGATAAGTATTACCTCTGTCGTGTCTGGATTTAATAAAAGAAAATTACGCGTCATCCAATCTTTTATATCTTTAACACACTCTGTCAATTTGGAAAATTTAGCGTTTTCATCCGGCCGTGATGAAATATATATTTGAGTGTCATCAGCAAAACAATGGAAACTAATTCCATGTTTCCTTATAATATTTCCAAGTGGCATCATATATATTGAAAATAACAGAGGGCCTAACACAGATCCCTGCGGCACTCCATAGTTTACTGGAGTTATGGTCGATTTTTCTCCATTTAAATAGACAAAATGGTAGTAAAACTAGTATTGAGATACAGCCTTGGTCAGAAGCTAAAAGTAAATCATTTGTGATTTTTACGAGCGCAGTTTCAGTGCTATGATGCGGTCTGAATCCAGACTGAAACTTTTCATAGATATCATTTTGTTGCAAGAAAGAGCCCAGTTGAGCGGACACCACTTTTTCTAATATTTTCGACATAAATGGAAGATTTGAAATGGGTCTATAATTTGCTAGATTATTATGATCTAATTGTGGTTTCTTAATGAGAGGTTTTATAACTGCCAGTTTAAATGTTCTTGGAACATGACCTAAAGATAAAGACGAGTTAATAATATTGAGGAGAGGCTCTTCCACTACAGGTAACACTTCTTTCAGTAGTTTAGTTGGTATAGGATCTAATAAACATGTTGTTGTTTTAGATGAAGTGATAAGTTTATTTAACTCTTTTTGTTCTATAGTTGTAAAGCACTGTAATTGTTCTTGCGGGGTGATAATTGAAGCTGAATTATAAGGCGCGATTGAAGATTGAACGTTTACAATTGTGGTTCTCAGTGAAAATTTTCTATTTTCTCAGTGAAGAAGTTCATGAAATCATTACTACTGAACTGTAACAGGATATTTTGTTCGGGTGACGTCTGTTTATTTGTTAGTCTAGCCACGGTGTTAAATAAAAACCTTGGATTGTTTTGGTTGTTTTCTATTAGTTTGCGGAGGTGCTCAGCCCTGGCCGCTTTTAGTGCCTTTTTATAACGTGACATACTGTCTTTCCACGCGATTCTAAAGACCTCTAAATTAGTTTGTTTCCATTTACGCTCTAAAATACGGGTTTCTCTCTTTAAAACATGCGTAGTATTATTGTACCATGGTGCTTTATTTTTCTCTCTGACCTTTTTTAATTTAATAGGTGCAACCACATCCAATGTTCTAGAGAGAATGGTGCTCATAGTGCTAGTTAGTTCTTCTAGTTCATCTGTTTGTTTGGGTTCAGGCAGCAGCTGAGACAGATTAGATAAGCAATTTGAGAAATTATCTATGGTGGATGGGAGGATTGTTCTGCCTGGTTGATAACGCGACGCCGCATGACATATTACAGCAGTACGTAATATGCAAGTTACCATGTAGTGATCAGTGACATCATCACTTTGTGGAATGATATCTATATCGGTTGGATCGGTTCCATGTGATATAATTAAATCGAGTGTATGATTAAGACGATGAGTTGGTCCGGTGACGTTTTGCTTGACCCCAAATGAATTTAATAAATCTGTAAACGCAGCTCCTAACGCATCATTTGGATTATCTACGTGTATGTTAAAATCTCCAACAATTAGTGCTTTATCGACATTGACTAATAGGTCTGAGAGAAAATCTGCAAACTCTTTTAGGAAATCAGCGTAAGGCCCTGGCGGTCTATATACGGTAGCCAAGGCTAGAGATAATAGGGATGTTTTTCTAACATCTAAGAGCGTAACATTTAGTACAAGTACTTCAAATGAAATAAACGTATAACCCGTTTTCTGAGTAACATTTAGAATATCTCTATAAATGGTTGCAACACCGCCGCCACGACCAATCAGACGGGGCTCATGCTTATAACAGTATCCAGGAGGAGTAGACTCATTAATACCGAAATAATCATTTGGTTTAAGCCAGGTTTCAGTAAGGCAAAGTACATCGAAGCTATTATCTGTGACTATTTCATTTACAATAACTGCCTTAGGTGTGAGTGATCTAATGTTTAGAAGACCTAGCTTTAGAAATAGTTTTTGTTTACTAATAGCAACATTTTCTGTTTTAATAACAATTAGATTTTTCCTAGATCCTGCATTTATTATTTGATCTCACTAAACGAGGAATAGACACGGTTTCTATGCAATGTTCTACACTAGTATTTATATCAGTTAAATTGGTGCAGCAGAAACTATGATTTGGACTTTTGGTTACTAGTCAAAGGGTATTTAACATTTTGGAGATGTTATCCGACAGAAGATCCGCTCCGAATCTGCTTGGGTGTAAGCCATCAGCACGGAAAAGCCTAGGACGCTCCCAAAACAGATTCCAATTATTTACAAAGAGCAGTTTCTGTTCATTGCACCATGACATTAACCATTCATTTAGCGCAAATAATCTGCTGAACTTTTCATGCCCTAATCAGTACGTGGGAAGCGGTCCTGACACAATGATCGTTGTTTCAGGCGATGTAAACTGCCTGGAAATGATGGCAGTCGACAACGCGCTGAGGCGCTTTTGTCCCCAGATAAAAAGACGCCACGTCTTGGTCCGTTCGGACAACATGTCAGTGGTGGCTTATATAAATCACCAAGGTGTAAAATGGATAACTATATCGTATGGCGGAATACCATAGCAAGTGCTTGTAAGCACTTCGACTTGGCGCAGTAATATCTTCACTCGTGAAAAATCCTCTCACCGGCCCCCGCTCCCTCTAGTGAAGATATTACTGCGCCAAGTCGAAGTGCTTACAAGCACTTGCTATGGTATTCCGCCATACAATATAGTTATCCATTTTACACGCTTAGAAAAGCGCAACGTTTTGTTTTGTGTCACCGTCCTAGGTCGAGTTACACTACGCGAGTAACTGTATTTAAATAGGGAAAACGTGGAGGTGTTTGGTAGCTTCTCTGCTTGGCCCATATTGAATGAACTGGGCTAAGCTAAGTGCTAACAAAGTTTCGCCGCAAGACAGAGCGATTAAGTGCACGCACTGAGACGAGAGAGGTATGTATCAACTCGTCTTAGTTAAGGGAATAACATAGTTTAATATGAAAAAACGGTGGAGTATCCCTTTAAGAGTTGTGTTGCTTGGAATGAGTTTTGCAGGTGATGTGAACTGTTTAGCTCAGGTGACTGTTGGTAGTGCAGACTGTAGTTAGAGTTTTGCACATGTAGCTCCAGTCGTGCTAACTGTCGTTTAGCAATCGAAAAAAAACTGTAATGAATTTCTTACGCGTGTTAAATATTAATAATATTGATTTTATTTAAGTAATATTTGTGGTTCTTGAAACAGATCAGTTTAATTATCCATTCACAAATATATTAGCTCAGTGTATTTTAAATAAATAATTGGTTAGTCAAATACTAAATTATTTTAGTGAAAAACTTCAAACTTAAATACACCTGTAAATTTCAGACAAAATTAATTGTTGAAGTTTTAGCCAATTATTTCGGTATGTTCAACTCAAACTATCAAGTAGGCTAAATGATATTCAGAGATTTTATTAAGTTAATAAAGTTAATATTTACTAAGATATTTACTATTATTTTTTTTAGAGTGATAAGCATAAGAATCACTTCGACATTCAGGAAAGTTTTATGTTTGTAGGTTAAGAATAGAACTGTTGTATACCATAGTAGTACTGTGATAAAGTTTAGAGAAATTGTCACAAATGAAAATGAAATCTGGTGATGCAGGATTTAAAATGAAAACTATCGATATGTGAAATATGCAACTGTATCTTGTAGAACACACTCTAATAAATAATTTTGTAATTAAAATGTGTGCTTGTGTGTGTAGTTTAAATGTTGTGTTTCATCTAAGGCTGATACAGTATATAACCATGACTGACTCCAGGCATAGGGCTCGATAAGAACAAGCATGAGTGAAGTAAAGCCTTATACTGACTGGTAAACTGCACTGTGTTTTATACACGTCCATGCTGGACATTCATATTTAATTAGCATTATTTTCCTATGTTTTTACATCATGAAAATCTATATGGCTTTAGTTGTATGTAGGACATATATGACTTAATATGATAAAAAATACATTAATATTATACAATTTATATATGTGGTTTTTGCAGCATATGTCCCTTACAATATTCTGTTGGAACATATAAGAATCGCAGGAGTTTTTAGCAAACCTTTTCCATATGGGTGTGTCTGTGTGTGTGTGTGTGTGTGTGTGTGTGTGTGTGTGTGTGTGTGTGTGTGAGTGAGTGAGTGTGTGTGTGTCTGTGTCTGTGTGTGTGTGTGTGTGTGTGTGTGTGTGTGTGTGTGTGTGTGTGTGTGTGTGTGTGTGAGTGTGTGTGTGTGTCTGTGTGTGTGTGTGTGTCTGTGTGTGTGTGTGTGTGTGTGTGTGTGTGTGTGTGTGTGTGTGTGTGTGAGTGTGTGTGTGTGTGTGTGTGTGTGAGAGTGAGTGTGTGTGTGTGTGTGTGTGTGTGTGTGTCTGTGTGTGTGTGTCTGTGTGTGTGTGTGTGTGTGTGTGTGTGTGTGTGTGTGTGTGTGTGTGTGAGTGTGTGTGTGTGTGTGTGTGTGTGTGTGTGTGTGTGTGTGTGTGTGTGTGTGTGTGAGAGTGAGTGTGAGTGTGTGTGTGTGTGTGTGTGTGTGTGTGTGTGTGTGTGTGTGTGTGTGTGTGTGTGTGTGTGTTTGAGTTGCAGTCATATCTGGAGTTGTGAATGACTGAAGCGTGACCTTATAAAACCTAACTCAGTCTGGAACAATCGCTGTATGACTGGAGATATGCATTATTATGTCAAGACATAATCCATGTTGTTAATGGTATTTATAAAGCCAACAGAAGCACATTCTCCTCTGTAAAGATATAATGCAGTGATATCACACATTAATAAGACAGTCAGAGTGTGTTTTAAGTGTGTCTTCAGTGTTCAAAGACAGTATAGAGGTGTAGAATAAGATGATTAAGATGATTGACATCTCTTCTGCTCAACAATCCTGCATTTATTTAATGAAGAAATATCTAAAATATTTAATATTTAAAATATCTGTTTCAAACCTGATGCACTATCATTCAAAAGTTTGGGGTAAGATTAAAAAACGTATACTTTTATTTATTAAGGACACATTAAACTGATCAAAAGTGACAGTAAAGACATTTATAATGTTACAAAAGATTCTATTTCAAATAAATGCTGTTCTTAAACTTTCTTTTCATCAAAGAATCCTGAGAAATAAAATGTATCACAGTTTCCACAGGAATATGACTGTTTTCAACACTGATAATAATCATAAATGTTTCTTGATCATCAGATCATCATATTAGAGTGATTTGTGAAGGATCATGTGACACTGAAGACTGGAGTAATGATGCTGAACATTCAGCTTTGATCACAGGAATAAATTACACTTTACTATATATTCACATAGAGAACAGCTGATTTACATTACAATAGTATTTCACTGTTTTACTGTATTTTTCATTAAATAAATGCAGCTTTGGTGAGCAGAAGAGACTCTTTCAGAAACATCAAACAATCTTAATTATTCCATTATAGTTGGAAGCCCAAAAGTGTGCGCGAGTTATAATTATTGACACCTAGACACTGTAAAAGATGAATATTATAATGACGTTGAGTGTTGTTCTCTGATTGGCTGAGGGGGCCGCGCGCATCAGCATGCGAGCGTGTGATTGGTCCTCTGGAAGTTGAGTGCAGAAGCAGGAAGAGAAACAGCCGTGGACGAGCAGCGCGGATCCTCGACGCTCGTGTGTGTGTTTTACTGGTGAGTGTTTGTGCAGATCCGCAGAAATAAACACGCGCCGCGTTTCATGCGTTCACCTGCGCCGACGCCTCGACCAACGCGCGCGGATCGAGGGCGCTTTAATAGCGTCGTGATGACGCGAGCTATAAGTTGATCTCGTGCAGCGCGCGCTCGCGTTTTAATGTCACCTGATGTTGTTGTTGTTGTTGAGCAAGGGCGTTATTTCTGCTGTATGATGACGTCAGGCCAGCGCGCACATCAGCATCGCAACAAACACGACGACGTCACAAACTAACACATGTGACGTCACGACCCGTAACAATTTACGTTGCGCGTCGAACTTCTAGATCCGCGGGCGCGCGCATGTGTGTAACGCATCAGCTGCTCCACATTTACATACTTTAATATTCACACAAGTAACATAAACGTGAACTGTGGTGTAATACTTTGACTCTGGTCGGTGGGTCACTGTTAAAGTGTGTAGTTTAGTGACAGTGGTCGGAGTTTCTGGCGTCAGTGAAGGGTTGGAGGTTCGAGCCCTGCAAGAAATATTGTTATTTCATGTATCATTAATTAATCTTCTGTCGGTGTTTACTCTCCTTAATGCTGTTACGCTGCACACAATGTTGTTTTGAACAATGTCTCAGGTGCTCAGTATTTCAGACAACAGAAGTGACTTGATGCTGTCAAACTTCAGGAGTAATCCATCAGAATCTGCACGGGATCACAGGAATAAATCAATCAATCAATCAATCAATTCTAGTGATGCTCCGATTGATCGGCCGCCGATCATGATCGGCCGATATTGGCAAAAAATAGCTTGATCGGCAACTCCCAAAAGCTCCGATCAAAAAAGCCGATCACGTGACGTAAATAACTCACGCAACTTTTCCGCATGCGCGGCAACACAACAGCAGAGCAGAGCTTGCTTAACAGTGGCAAAATGAGTTCTCCTATGACGGCAATTCAATGGCAATTATAAACGAGCGCACAACTGATGCTGGCGCGCGCGGTAAATGACATTCGCGAGAGGATAACAGATCTACGCGCGAGGAAACGGGAACTCGCGAGCTCATTCAAACCCTGCGCGGGCGCATGACATCTCTGCCCTCGCGCGCGCGGTCGCGCGCATGATCATTCCCCACACTCTCGCGCTTGATCTCCTCTCGCCTGCTGATTTTGCTCGCTCGAACACTTTTATTTTTGGCAGTCGAGGGGCGGGACTTACTGTTTTAATAACCTCAAATGTCATTGTCATTATTTTATTTTTTGGATCTGATGTAGTTAGTTCCTCAACTACATCCATTGTAGTCTGCCTGACCCCTCTTTGTTTTGAAAAATTATACTGTGCCTTATTTGGAAAAGGTGGCCTACAGTAGCCTTATGTTATCTTGTTTTCTAACTACAATTAAATAAATATTGGTGGTTCTTCAAGATTTTCTTGACTCTAGCATATTTCCATTCTGTGATCGGCAGTGATCGGCAATCGGCAGATCATGATTTTGGTGATCGGTAATCGGTGATCGGCCCCAAAAATGCTGATCGGAGCATCACTAATCAATTCCTTTTATTGTCATTGCATCTATTATACAATGCAATTAATTAGCAAACCTTATGGAGAACGTAGAACCTTCTTAACTGAACAGAGGCTCACTATTGGCCAGCATCACACACATGACCAGCGTCGGCCAATCGTGAGCCTCGGTTCTGACGTACAGCCCAGAAGCTCTGCCTGTTACACTACTGAACTCACTCAGAGACACACTGAAGAACATGAAGAGCAGGGCTAGGGCTCTACGCTAACTTTTTTCCTAAGAAGTACATGAAAGAATGTAGGAGCACACAGAGAAATATAGGAGAACAGGGAAAAAAGTTGATTAAACTGCTCAATTCATATGGATTAGTTTTATGATCTTTTTATGATCTTTTTTCGAAGCATGAAAGTGGTAGTTGTGTAGTCTGTCAATGGAGGGAAAGAAATCTCTCAGTTTCATCAGAAAGTTCTTCATTTGTGTCCCGAAGATGAGTGAAGGTCTCTCGGGTTAGGAACGACATGATGGAGAGTAATACATGACAGCATTTTCTATTTTGGGTGCTTCAAAATATATAAAAAGAATGAACACCTCAATAAAGTATAAAGTGCTAAAAACAAAACAAATGCCCGCTTGCTTCTTCCCTGTGCAGTGCTTGCAGGAGGCCTAGGCCACATTACGTTGTCCTCAAAAATGAGTTGTTGTCGACTTCCTGTCCTCAGCGTCGACTGTTTAGGTCATAACTTCAGTTTCTGCACTTGGTCTTTTGGTGAGGCCTAAACGTTGCTAATAAAATGTTGATACTCATTTACAAGTATTGATAGTGTGCGTGAGTTCCTTGTTTTGTTTTTTTGCACTGGTCTTTTGAGATAATGACTATAGGCTTCATACTGTGTTGCGTATCTAGCTCAGTGTTTACTTGACTTTTTTTATGGTGTAGAGGCTTGTTTACACCTGGTCACTCCATGCGTTTTTACTGATCAAAACGATTCCATTTACGCCGGGTCACATAAGTGTGTTTTCACAAAACTGATATAAATCAGATCTTCTATTCCCGCGCTATATGCAGGTTTAATGTAGGCCTAATAGTTCACGTCACCAAAAGCACCAGATATGAGCTGCATTTTATTGATCATAAGCTCATTTCAAAATCAGCGATAGGAGAGAGCGACAGCAGCACTGGAAGCCTAATATCATTTAGTTTCTTTACTATTAATGAATATGATTATGTGTTGAGCGCATAGACTGTAAAAAATATGGACAAAGCGTCTGTGACGTCACCCATAGACTTTCTGAAGAACGGTTTTGAGGCCGTTTATGGGGGGTATGGGCGGCGCCATCTTGTACGATATTTCAATACAAATGTTTAGAAAGGATACAGAGGTGGTATGATGTGTTGTGTCAGATCATGGCCGAGACGTCAAATTTCAGGAATTCCACTCGGCGCAGCCTATACTCGTTATTATCAGCTGTCAATCAAGCTGTCAATCACCCTTATTTGCCCTTATTTGTCATACATTTTATATCTAAATACGATCGAAACTAACAAGTTAGAAAAAAATTCACCCCCCTCACAGTTGTCAGGCACTCGGAACCTATCGAAAAATACAATAAAAGTCCATGGGACCAACCTGTAAAAACATGAATTTATGCTGTGAAAACTGACATTTTAACATGGGGATGTATGGACATTTGCTCCCTTTTGGGACCTGCCCCTAGCGGATTTTCGATGTATTGCAGTTTTTCGCACTTCCGGGTAGGCTTCATTTTTCAGATTAGAATGTTGCCGCTTGATTGAGCGTCTACGACTTACTTTCACTTTCATTTGCGGTAGTTTGCGCGTTGGCTTGATGAATAGATCGCTCATCTGTCGTGATGCGTGTTGCAGTAGCATCATCATATCTGGCTATAACATGACATATAGCCAATAACACGCTCTCACACGTTTATTTTTAGCACTGTTGGGTGGAGTCACACTTGACTCTCTCACTTAAAATCCAGCAGTTCCCGCACATTCCCACACTATTTCAGTGATTGGCTCATTGGTTGCGAATCGTCACTCTCATTTGAATAAAGTTAAGCGCGTCATCATGTTATGTTCACATCGCGCAGTCACGACCCCCTCCTCTTCCTTGCTTTCCATGTGAAATCAATGTTATGCTTCGCTTCACCGCGATGTTGTTCAGTGTATTGAGAACAGCCTGTCACTCGCACACTGTGCTCATAAATTATTTTTCAAGTTCGCACATAACTATTTTTAGGCGCAAATGCGAGTGAAATACTCGCACTGTAGAGAGTTGGAGAAAGTCGTCTTTTTTCATTTTTTTTTCACACTAACTGTATTCTCGTCGCTTGATAAACTTAAGGTTGAGCCGCTGTAGTCACTGGACTATTCTAACGATGTCTTTACTAACTTTCTGAACCGGCAAGTTTCAGTAACAGAGAAGCCTATGGAGGAGTGAGACAGCTCTCAGATCTCATCAACAATATCTTAGTTTATGTTTTGTAGATGAACGAGAGTCTGACGGGGTTGAACAACATGAGGGAGAGTCATTACTGACTGAAGTAGGGATGGGACGATTACCGGTTTCACTATAAACCACGATAAAATGTACTGACGGTTAGTCAAGTCAAGTCAAGTTTATTTGTATAGCGCTTTTCACAATACAGATTGCATCAAAGCAGCTTCACAGTATTAAATTAAAATAATACAACAAAGTTTGTTTCAAGAGGAATTTATTGATTGATAAATTTAAATTAAATATCCCCAAAATATCCCCAAGTATTTTGGGTTAGTATTATCGTTCAAATTTTAATTATCATTAAAACCGTGTTTGATTATCGCGATTTTAATAACTCACTGTAAATCCGCTCCAGCCAGCAACAGTGTGACGCAGGCGCAGCGCGCAATGTTGTTTTTTCTATTCGAGAAGGAATGGCGAAAGGCAATGACCGTACTCGGGAGATTTTTCAGCGTTTTAAGAGGACCAAATCTGAGGTGTGGTCATATTTTGGCTTTTACAAAAGTGTTGAGTGAAACTTAATCGAGGATGGTCACTACAATAGGGGGGAAACACTTCAAATCTGCCGAGTCCTCTTGTGTGACCATCACCCACTGTTTATAGCGAACGCAAGGCAAGTTAACTTACCAAAAACTACGTCTGGGAAATAATTGGGCACAAATGTTGTTTTGAGTTGAAATATTTTAGCTCACTCACTTGAAATAAACGTGAAGCTTCCGCGAAGAAAAGTTCGCAGCAAGTGGCTTTGAGCCAAAAACGAACAAGTTCAAACAAGACTATCATTGTACACTTATTACACCGATTTTTTTTTTTTTTTTTACCACACAATTACAGGGACATATTGAATTGAGATTAACGTTTTAAATCTTACCTGTTTATAAATCAGTTTTGTACAGCGTACAAAACAATCGCCCAAGAATTGAGACGCAAGACGGCAAGTTGTATTTGAATGAAACGAGAGAGCGCGTGAGCGTCCGTTGCGATACATGGATGTGCGCTGTGTTATAATGCGTTGCTATTGACGACGGTCATTATAAGGAAGGAAATGCCTTTAAAGCAAGCTTTAAATATGCTTTTAAGCATATCTTGCTTAAAAAAGTGCATAGAGCTGCTTGTTTTATTTGTTGTTTGTTGATTTTCAAATATTAAACTGTTTTTAGTGTGAGCATCAGTTCTTTTTGAACACTTTAATCTCGTTTTAACGAAACCGTGATAATATTGATAATCACTATAATTTTGGTCACTATAATCGTGATATGAAATTTTCATACCGTCCCATCCCTAGACAGAAGTTTATTTCTGGGTGAACTAACCCTTTAACTCCTGTTAACTAGGGGTGGGAATCTTTTACCATCTCACGATTCAATTCGATTCCGATTCTTGAGGCCACGATTCGATTCAAAATCGATTTTCGATTCAAAAAGATTTTCGATTCAAAACGATTCGATTTTATCCATAATGATTTCTAATCGGGTTTCTGATCATGATCTACTCTCATCTGCTTTGCTATACAGAATGACAAACGGAGACATTAAAGTGTCTTTTTCACATTTATTAAGTTCAATTCTCAGGGAAGTGCCTTTTATCAAAAACATTGTCTGGTTCTCAATTGCTACTCATTAGTAGCTAGCTATAAAATAAGTTGGAACAAAAATAAAGTGCTTCTTCATAATACAAAATGGTTGAAAATAGATGCATTTCCCAGGAAAGTTGCAGTTTACCACAAATATCATGTAGAACAATATGAGCAGAAACTGCTCTTTGTAAATAATTGGAATCTGTTTTGGGAGCGTCCTAGGCTTTTCCGTGCTGATGGCTTACACCCAAGCAGATTCGGAGCGGATCTTCTGTCAGATAACATCTCCAAAATGTTAAATACCCTTTGACTAGTAACCAAAAGTCCAAATCATAGTCTCTGCTGCACCAATTCAACTGATATAAATACTAGTGTAGAACATTGCATAGAAACCGTGTCTATTCCTCGTTTAGTGAGATCAAATAATAAATCTAATGCAGGATCTAGGAAAAATCTAATTGTTATTAAAACAGAAAATGTTGCTATTAGTAAACAAAAACTATTTCTAAAGCTAGGTCTTCTAAACATTAGATCACTCACACCTAAGGCAGTTATTGTAAATGAAATAGTCACAGATAATAGCTTCGATGTACTTTGCCTTACTGAAACCTGGCTTAAACCAAATGATTATTTCGGTATTAATGAGTCTACTCCTCCTGGATACTGTTATAAGCATGAGCCCCGTCTGATTGGTCGTGGCGGAGGCGTTTCAACCATTTATAGAGATATTCTAAATGTTACTCAGAAAACGGGTTATAAGTTTATTTCATTTGAAGTACTTGTACTAAATGTTATGCTCTTAGATGTTAGAAAAACATCCCTATTATCTCTAGCCTTGGCTACCGTATATAGACCGCCAGGGCCTTACGCTGATTTCCTAAAAGAGTTTGCAGATTTTCTCTCAGACCTATTAGTCAATGTCGATAAAGCATTAATTGTTGGAGATTTTAACATACACGTAGATAATCCAAATGATGCGTTAGGAGCTGCGTTTACAGATTTATTAAATTCATTTGGGGTCAAGCAAAACGTCACCGGACCAACACATCGTCTTAATCATACACTCGATTTAATTATATCACATGGAACCGATCCAACCGATATAGATATCATTCCACAAAGTGATGATGTCACTGATCACTACATGGTAACTTGCATATTACGTACTGCTGTAATATGTCATGCGGCGTCGCGTTATCAACCAGGCAGAACAATCCTCCCATCCACCATAGATCATTTCTCAAATTGCTTATCTAATCTGTCTCAGCTGCCGCCTGAACCCAAACAAACAGATGAACTAGAAGAACTAACTAGCACTATGAGCACCATTCTCTCTAGAACATTGGATGTGGTTGCACCTATTAAATTAAAAAAGGTCAGAGAGAAAAATAAAGCACCATGGTATAACAATACTACGCATGTTTTAAAGAGAGAAACCCGTATTTTAGAGCGTAAATGGAAACAAACTAATTTAGAGGTCTTTAGAATCGCGTGGAAAGACAGTATGTCACGTTATAAAAAGGCACTAAAAGCGGCCAGGGCTGAGCACCTCCGCAAACTAATAGAAAACAACCAAAACAATCCAAGGTTTTTATTTAACACCGTGGCTAGACTAACAAATAAACAGACGTCACCCGAACAAAATATCCCGTTACAGTTCAGTAGTAATGATTTCATGAACTTCTTCACTGAGAAAATAGAAAGCATCAGAACCACAATTGTAAACGTTCAATCTTCAATCGCGCCTTATAATTCAGCTTCAATTATCACCCCGCAAAAACAATTACAGTGCTTTACAACTATAGAACAAAAAGAGTTATAAACTTATCACTTCATCTAAAACAACAACATGTTTATTAGATCCTATACCAACTAAACTACTGAAAGAAGTGTTACCTGTAGTGGAAGAGCCTCTCCTCAATATTATTAACTCGTCTTTATCTTTAGGTCATGTTCCAAGAACATTTAAACTGGCAGTTATAAAACCTCTCATTAAGAAACCACAATTAGATCATAATAATCTAGCAAATTATAGACCCATTTCAAATCTTCCATTTATGTCTAAAATATTAGAAAAAGTGGTGTCCGCTCAACTGGGCTCTTTCTTGCAACAAAATGATATCTATGAAAAGTTTCAGTCTGGATTCAGACCGCATCATAGCACTGAAACTGCGCTCGTTAAAATCACAAATGATTTACTTTTAGCTTCTGACCAAGGCTGTATCTCAATACTAGTTTTACTTGATCTTAGTGCTGCGTTCGATACTATAGATCATACATTACTCTTAGATCGACTACAAAATTATACTGGTGTTCAAGGACAAGCACTAAGCTGGTTCAAATCATACCTATCTGACCGCTACCATTTTGTCTATTTAAATGGAGAAAAATCGATCATAACTCCAGTAAACTATGGAGTGCCGCAGGGATCTGTATTAGGCCCTCTGTTATTTTCCATATATATGATGCCACTTGGAAATATTATAAGGAAACATGGAATTAGTTTCCATTGTTATGCTGATGACACTCAAATATATATTTCATCACGGCCGGATGAAAACGCTAAAAGATTGGATGACGCGTAATTTTCTTTTATTAAATCCAGACAAGACAGGTAATACTTATCGGTTCAAAAAACCGCCCACAAAACCTCGCACAATACAACTTTAACATCATAGGATGTCCTGTTACTTTATCCTCTACAGTAAAAGACCTGGGTGTTATACTCGATTGCAACCTGTCTTTTGAAAATCATATTTCATATGTTACAAAAACAGCCTTTTTCCACCTTAGAAACATTGCTAAGCTACGTAATATGCTATCAGTTTCTGATGCAGAAAAGTTAGTTCATGCATTCATGACCTCGAGACTGGATTACTGTAATGCTTTATTAGCTGGTTGTCCTGCATCCTCAATAAACAAGCTACAGTTAGTCCAAAATGCCGCCGCTAGAGTTCTTACGAGATCAAGAAAATGTGATCATATAACACCGATTTTATCATCACTGCATTGGTTACCTATAAAGTTCCGTATTAATTATAAGATATTGCTACTGACTTATAAAGCCCTAAACGGCTTAGCTCCAGTCTATTTAACGGATCTTTTATCACCCTATAATCCATCGCGCTCTTTAAGATCACTAAATTCAAGGCTTTTGGTCATACCTAGGATATCCAGAACCACCAAAGGAGGGAGAGCATTTTCACATTTGGCTCCAAAACTCTGGAATAGTCTTCCTGATACTGTTCGTTGCTCAGACTCGCTCTCCCAGTTTAAAACTAGATTAAAGTCGCATCTCTTCAGCCAGGCATTCATATAATCCTACAGTTCAAACTACAATCCGGCCTCTAGCTCATAAATGCCAGAGGAGAACTGGCCCCCGACTGAGCCTGGGTTCTCCCAAGGTTTTTTTTTCTCCATTAGGTCACCTGATGGAGTTTTAGGACACCATTAGGTCACTTGATGGAGTTTTTCGGTTCCTTGCCACTGTTGCCTTTGGCTTGCTCAGTTGGGGATATTTTGGGGATATTTAATTTAATTTTATCAATCAATAAATTCCTCTTGAAACAAACTTTGTTGTATTGTTTTAATTTAATACTGTGAAGCTGCTTTGATACAATCTGTATTGTGAAAAGCGCTATACAAATAAACTTGACTTGACTTGACTAGAACACAACCGGTGAAGACAAAAAAACATCTATATTTCTCAGTCAGACTCAGTAACTTAAAGAATAACAAGTTATGAAAATAAAGTGCTTCTTTCAAAATGAAAAATAGTACCCCTAAGCTACCTGTCTCTGAAATGTTCATGACAGTGTCTCTTGCAACAATATAACTGTAAACTGTGCAACTGATTATATGATTTTCAACAAATCATGAGAAAAACTGGACATGAACTGTGTCCAAGGTTACTGTCCATTTGCAGATGCAACATTCAGGTTCTTTTGCAGGAAAAGAAGCTGATCAACATGTGCAGGAGTGAGACTGCTTCGCTGTGCTGTCACTATATCTCCAGCGGTGGAGAAAACTCTCTCAGCTGCAACGCTAGTGCCAGGGATACACAAGTATCGCTTAGCCAGTCCAGCTAAGAGAGGAAAAGCTGTCTGATGGGTCCTCCACCAGCTGAGCGGGTTCTCTGACAGAGACAGGGGAGGGGCTTCAAGATACTTCTTCAGTTCCTCTTCAGCTCTGGAGCTGGCAGATCTACGGACAACACTGACCTCAGTAAATGTCTTGCCCAATAGCGTGACCAGTGCAGAGGGCCTTCTTTTTGGAGCAGGGCCTTCTTCTTGCTGTGGTGTCTCAGACTCAACCTCAGCCTCTTCTGAGTTCACTTGTCTCTACAGAAACAATTCAACAATCATGTCAGTCATAATCAATTATGTACAAAATAGTCACACAAGTCCCTCATTTTATGGTTAACTAAAATTAAAAGGCATATATAAAACCTGCAAGATGAGATGGCATCATTTAACTTTGACCTACATCCATTTTCAGCAAGCATAAATGTCTTACACATTTTAGAAAATATATGTTACTCAAGAACAGATCATTTACCTCAAGTGCTGCAGCCTCTGCAACTACATTGACATGGATTTCCAGCTGGTCCTCCTCAGTGAGGAAAGGCAGGGCCTTGAATCTGGGGTCCAAAAAGGAAGCAGAGTACAGCATGCGCTTATCCCGTGCAGAACTGTATCTTTTCGCCAGATCATCGTGGATTGCCAGTTTGATTTCCCGAATAACTGGTGTGTCAGCAGCAGCAACGCCAGCTGCCTCCGTGTCGTGCAGCAATTGAGCATGCAAAGGAGCAATAACTGAGAGTGTAGGCGTAGAATCCTCTGACATTATGTGGGTTGCGTCTTTCATTGGTTTCAGCGCCGATGCTATTTCCTCAGCAGTGGAGATGTCGGTGTCGCTGAGTGTGCAGATGTCACTTCCAGATTTTCTCACCTGGGGGGAGAGCAGCGCGACACAAATAGCAGGCTGCTGCTCTAGGAATCGTTCTATCATGTCCAGCGCACTGTTCCAGCGTGTAGCGACATCCGTTTTCAGTTTGTGCTTTTCCAGCAGTTCATGATTTGCAATGGCGCTGCGGTGGAAGAAACCAGAAATTCGCCTGATCCTCCCAAGCAGTCGTGACACCGTGGTGAGCTTCAGAGCTTGTTGTGCAGCCAGGTTGAGAGTATGGGCAAAACATGTAATGTGTGACAAGTTGTCAATCTGTGCAGCGGCGAGCATGTTGGCAGCATTATCAGTCACAATCACCAGATCCGAGACCGTCAGCTCCCATTCATTAGCAACGGAGTGAAACATGGCATTGACATTTACGGCTGTATGGCTCTCGTGCATCACACGAGTTTGCAAAACACGGGATTCAAGCACCCACGTATCAGTTATGTAGTGAGCGGTGAATGTCACAAAAGACTTGGTTGCTCTTGATGTCCATGCATCACATGTTAGTGCCACTCTGGTCGTTTCGGTTAGGGCACTGGCGACCTACACTACACTGTCTCATTGTAAAGCTGTGGCACAGCTGTCTCATTGAAAAACTTGCGGGACGGTATGGCGTACCTCGGCTCCGCTGTCTGTAACATGCAGACGAACCCCTCGTTCTCCACCACACTGTAAGGCCTTAGGTCTTTGGCGATGAAGCAGGTGATAGACCGAGTTATTTTTTTTGCCCTCTCGGAGTTGGCAGGGAGTTTCGTGAAGCACTGCAGTGTGCGTTGGTCTGCAGCTGGCGGCTGACTCTGCTCCGTGTCACTGAGCTCCGGGTGATGCCTAGTAATATGAGCCTGCACATTTATTGTGCTGCCGAAGTACTTGGTCTTCGTTTTGCAAAGCTTGCACACTGTGTGTGTCATGTCCAGCGCAGTGCTTCCAGGCATTCAAAACAGTACCCCGCGTTAGTGCATCCTGATGGGGTCTTACGGGGTCTTACGGGATCTTACAGGGTGTGTGAACGCACTCACAGATTCCGGACCAATGAACCAAAATCAGACAATCCCGGCACACATTATCCATGTATTTTCAGGAATCCCGGGACACATTATCCATGTATTTTCCGGAATCTCTGTGTGAAAGGGGCTTGTTTATGTTTATATAGTGCCTTTCCCAAGCTCAAGGACGCTTCACAATAACAGTAAAGAACAAACAATCAGTTCATGCATAAATGGATAAATTTGCCCAGTCCAAGAAAGGAGTGATTACAGTCGCATATCAGATTAACAAAACTATAACAGCAACAAAAACAACACTATTTACAGACAGCAGAGAAGGTTAGAAGCAACGGTCTGATGCAACAGAGTAATGGTGCGTAAGGAAACATTATGACTAATACAGAGTTATGGAAAATGTAAATAAAAACAAACACTTGATGTGTTCTCCCAGTCCCGAAATACGGTGCGGTCCGCTAGCTCAATCGCTACATCTGGGATATGTGGGTGAAGCCACGTCTCAGGTATTATTAAAATGCAACAGTCCTTTATGAGTTAATCACAGAGATCATCCAAGTGGATGCTGCACATTGGTGGTGGTTGAGGAGATTCACCCTTCTATGTAAAGCGCTTTGAGTGCTGAGAAAAGCGCTATATAAATGTAATGAATTATTATTATTATTATTATCTGTAGACTCAACTCGTCCATCTTATTGTTGATAGATCTGGCGTTAGAAAGAAAGACGCTGGGTAGCGGTGGTTTGTGCTCGCGTTTCCTTAATCTCACAAGTAGGCCGGAGCCGACAGCAATCCACGGAGAGCCTGGTATCCTGGCTATCTCCTCCGGTAGATTGTGCGAGATTCACTCGTTATAGTCTGTTCAGATTGTAGTCCTATGATCAAGAGATTCTGTACGTCAGATTCGCACAACTAAACGCGACATTAAAGTGGTGGTTGATTATGATTTGACTTTTCTAACTGTAGTTAGTGTGTAATGTTGATGTTTGAGCATAAACAACATCTGCAAAGTTACAACGCTCAAAGTTCAAGGCAAAGGGAGAGATTTGCTTTTAAAGAAATCACTTTTTAAGGACTACAACAAACGGCTGGTAGAGACTACACCACATTCCTCCCGGGTTAGTGACATCACCAACCCTAACATTTACATAAACCCCGCCCCCGGAACACGATTATTAGATTATCATGACAAAATATGCTAATCAATGACTAGAAGATAACTACACATAAACTACACACACACACACAAGCTCTTGAAGCTCAGCCCTCTGTGCCAGGAGCAGCAGCTCATTTGCATTTAAAGGGACAGACGTAAAAACGATGTGTTTTTGCTCACCCTCAAAAAGTGACAACTTTAACATGCTATATACAAATATCTGTGGGGTATTTTTGAGCTAAAACTTCACACACACACTCTGGGGACATCAGAGACTTATTTTACATCTTGTGAAAAGGGCATTATACCACCCCTTTAACAAATCAAACATGTAAACAAAAACAAACAGCACCAAAAGTGAGAGCGTGAAGCCGCTGCGCCTATGCGCGCCGCCATCTTGGATTCCATCTTGCTGTGTGTGTTATATATAAAAAAATTACACTTTACTAAATATTCACAGAAAACAGCTGTTTTACATTCTAATAATATTTCACTGTTTTACTGTATTTTTTATCAAATAATTGCAGCCTTAATGAGCAAATTTCTTTGCAAAGCTTTCTTCCTAATCGAGCCGTCAAATAAACCTGGCATTGCATTCTAAGAATATTGTCTCTGTGACGAATCGCTTGCTTCTCTATTGTAAGTCGCTTTAGATGAAAGTGTAAGATAAATGCAAAAGTGCAAGTTTTGTTCACATCATGTATTTGGTGTTTCTTCGTACTAAAAGCAGTTATTCCTCTCTTGCTTATCAATATTGTCATATTAATTTCAGATCCCTTTTTATCCCGTAGGTCTTCTCCGAAAGCATGTTATGACCCACGCTCGGAAAAAAGGCTCCCTCGGCCAGTGTCGTGGCGAGGGGCGGGACCACGTGGAGGGCGGGTCACATGGTGAAACTGTGGGCGGAGCCTGGCCTGCCCGATCAATGGCGAAGAAAGTCAAGGCCAGGAAACGTGAGCAGCATGAAAGTCAAAAACGTTCACTGAAAATGGATGAAACTAAGAAGCACGTGAACAAGAGAGGAAAGGCTAAGACTGTGAGCGAGCGCAAGCGTAAGCTGTACCCGCTACGAGGAAGAGCCGCGGCTTCAGACGGCGAGGCGTTGAGCTGCCATGTTTTGCTCACGCGTTTGGATGGACAGGATGAACTGATCCCAGAAGTGGATCCCAAAAACGAGAAGTCATTGCAGGATAAACCTTCAGCTCCCGAGCCACGTAAACGTCGACTAGCGTCTCTAAACGCCGAGGCGGTTAACAGTCTGCTGCTCGAGAAAACCGACACCAAACTAGCAAAGAAACATGGTGATGGCGCCTCAACTACTAAGACCTGCTCGAAAAGAACCTCGAAGGCAGAGACGTGCCAAAAGAAGAGGAAGAAAGACGAGTCTGACGCGAGTCTCTACGCTCCGGCTCCCAGACGGCTAGCCGGACTCAATGCCGCCGCACTAATGAAGCTAACTAGCTCAACTACAGGAAGGATCAAACCGGACCGCTGCAAACCCAAAGTACAGACGCCGTCCAAGAAGATCAGCCGCGATCCCGACGGAGCTTGTGAAGTGTGTAAAAGCAGGAGCTACGAGTCAGAACTGAGTCACGCAACGGCTAAACCGGGCTTCCAGTCGCAGAGCATTCTGGGATACCCGGTGACGGTGGTGAAGGAGGAGCCGGTGGAGGCGGAGCTAAGTGCGTTCTGCTGCTGTCCGCCGGACTGCCACCGGCTAGCGCTGTTCCTCGCGCAGGAGCCGGACGAGTCGCGGATCAAACACCTGGTTCCGGCGCATCCGGCACTAACGCTCAGCGCTCATCCGTGTGTGTGCGCGGATCCATGCTACGCCGGGTACCTCGTGCACATCGCTCACCCCGGGCCGGGTTTGAGCGCACCGGCGCTGCTAGCCTCCTCAGGGATCGCTCATCCTTTCTGCGGGTCCGTCGGGTCGGGATGCTACCGCTGTGGAGTTGGACGATACGCCTTCGCTAGCCGGACCTGCTCCTTCCCCACCAGCTGCTCACACTGCAGACATCCCATCAAAACAGGTCAGAGATCATGATGACGATTGATGAATATGATCAATAATAGAGGTGTAATTGTCACAATTTGATACATATCACGATACTGAACTCACTATACTGAACTCACGATTCGATACATATCACAAGACTGGAACTCACGATCAATACATATCATGACACTGAACTCACGATACGATACATATCACGATACTGAACTCACGATACGATACATATCACGATACTGAACTCATGATACAATACATATCACGATACTGAACTCACGATACGATACATATGATACTGAACTCATATCACAATACTGAACTCAAGATACGACACATATCATGATACTGAACTCACGATACGATACATATCACTATACTGAACTCACGATACGATACATATCACGATACTGAACTCACGATACGATACATATCACGATACTGATCTCATGATTCGATACATATCACTATACTGAACTCACGATACGATACATATCATGATACTGAACTCACGATACGATACATATCACGATACTGAACTCACGATACGATACATATCACGATACTGAACTCACGATTCGATATTACTATACTGAACTCACGATACGATACATATCACGATACTGAACTCACGATTCGATACATATCACTATACTGAACTCACAATACGATACATATCACAATACTGAACTCACGATACGATACATATCACGATACTGAACTCATATCACGATACTGAACTCAAGATACGATACATATCATGATACTGAACTCACGATTCGATACATATCACTATACTGAACTCACGACACGATACATATCACAATACTGAACTCACGATACGATACATATCACGATACTGAACTCATATCACGATACTGAACTCAAGATACGATACATATCATGATACTGATCTCATGATTTGATACATATCACTATACTGAACTCACGATACGATACATATCACGATACTGAACTCATGATTCGATACATATCACTATACTGAACTCACGATACGATACATATCATGATACTGAACTCACGATACGATACATATCACGATACTGAACTCACGATACGATACATATCACGATACTGAACTCACGATTCGATACATATCACTATACTGAACTCACGATACGATACATATCACGATACTGAACTCACGATTCGATACATATCACGATACTGAACTCACGATACGATACATATCACGATACTGAACTCACGATACGATACATATCACGATACTGAACTCATGATATGATACATATCACGATACTGAACTCACGATTTGATACATATCACAAGACTACACATATCACGATACTGAACTCACAATACGATACATATCACGATACTGAACTCACGATACGATACATATCACGATACTGAACTCACGATTCGATACATATCACAAGACTACACATATCACGATACTGAACTCACGATACGATACATATCACGATACTGAACTCACGATTCGATACATATCACAAGACTACACATATCACGATACTGAACTCACGATACGATACATATCACGATACTGAACTCACGATACGATACATATCACGATACTGATCTCACGATTCAATACATATCACTATACTAAACTCACGATACGATACATATCACGATACTGAACTCACGATTCGATACATATCACAAGACTACACATATCACGATACTGAACTCACGATACGATACATATCACGATACTGAACTCACGATACGATACATATCACAAGACTACACATATCACAATACTGAACTCACGATTCGATACATATCACGATACTGAACTCACGATACGATACATATCACAAGACTACACATATCACGATACTGAACTCACGATACGATACATATCACGATACTGAACTCACGATTCGATACATATCACTATACTGAACTCACGATACGATACATATCACAATACTGAACTCACGATACGATACATATCACGATACGGAACTCATATCACGATACTGAACTCAAGATACGATACATATCATGATACTGATCTCATGATTCGATACATATCACTATACTGAACTCACGATACGATACATATCACGATACTGATCTCTCGATACGTTACATATCACGATACTGAACTCACGATACGATACATATCACGATACTGAACTCATGATATGATTCATATCACGATACTGAACTCACGATTCGATACATATCACAAGACTACACATATCACGATACTGAACTCACGATACGATACATATCATGATACTGATCTCATGATTCGATACATATCACTATACTGAACTCACGATACGATACATATCACGATACTGATCTCTCGATACGTTACATATCACGATACTGAACTCACGATACGATACATATCACGATACTGAACTCACGATACGATACATATCACGATACTGAACTCACGATTCGATACATATCACAAGACTACACATGTCACGATACTGAACTTACAATACATATCACGATACTGAACTCACGATACGATACATATCATGATACTGATCTCATGATTCGATACATATCACTATACTGAACTCACGATACGATACATATCACGATACTGATCTCTCGATACGTTACATATCACGATACTGAACTCACGATACGATACATATCACGATACTGAACTCACGATACGATACATATCACGATACTGAACTCACGATTCGATACATATCACAAGACTACACGTCACGATACTGAACTTACAATACATATCACGATACTGAACTCACGATACGATACATATCACAAGACTACACATCACGATACTGAACTCACGATACGATACATATCACAAGACTACACATATCACAATACTGAACTCACGATACGATACATATCACGATACTGATCTCACGATTCAATACATATCACTATACTGAACTCACGATACGATACATATCACAATACGGAACTCACGATTCGATACATATCACAAGACTACACATATCACGATACTGAACTCACGATACGATACATATCACGATACTGATCTCACGATTCAATACATATCACTATACTGAACTCACGATACGATATTATTGCGATACTCCAAGACATATGATATAAGGTTAGCAAATAATATACTGTTGATTAAAATGCTAAATTTGGTATTACATTGTGGTTGTAAATGAATAGGATGGACTTGGTGCTGGAAACCCAAAGCACAGGACAATAGAGACACCAGAATAACAATATTCATGATTCTGAAGCTGAAAAAAGAATTATTTTAGACGAATCTGCTTGCACTCTTTCACTGACTAGATATATTTAAAATAATGTAGGCCACTTTTTACTGGTAACATCAGACATTTGGCATTATCAGGACCCACAAATACCCTCCCATTGCATTATTAAACATTATATTCAACATTATAGTAGTTTAATGTAGTACTGACACTAAAACTCAATATACACAATATATATTGTCACTATCCGCGATACATATTGTTGCATTTTTGTATTGCGATATATTGTGACACCCCTTACCTTATACACGACCACCCCTATATTATTATACTGCGCCAAAACCTCAAATTTGGAACACGACTTTAGATTTATAGCTTTAATTTTTGTAGCTGTTTTAGAGTTCAACATGTTTCATAAAATATTGTTCATAAATCCTAAACTTTTTTTTTTCCACTTTTTAAACGTTTTTTACTTCAACAATAATCTGCCAATCTTCTTTAAAATGAGACCAAACTTAATTCCAATTTTTATGACAGTTTTTTGACACTGACATTTTCGTCCACTATGGACCAATGTTTATATTTTTTTAATTGATGCACAAGGGTTAACTAGCCATACCTGTCTGTCATTGTTGTGCAGTGTCACACCTGTAGTAATCATGTGTTTCATTGTGCTGTTCCAGAAGGCTTCTCCTTGTCTCAAGATGAGCACAGTCGCCCGCTCCTGGTTCCTCCGACCCTGCCTCTCTCTGGATGTCCCAGCATGCCCCGAGTGAACCGGTCCCCCCCGCTCTCTGGATGTCCCAGCATGCCTCGAGTGAACCGTTCCCCCCCGCTCTCTGGATGTCCCAGCATGCCCCGGGTGAACCGGTCCCCCCCGCTCGATCCGCGGCTCCTGTCCTCGATGTCGGACCGCCGGCAGGCTGAAGTCAGGCTTAAAGTGGGCAAAAAATGCCCTCAAAACCCCAAGCCATCCAACGGTTCGCTCACGATGGGCCACACCAGGTTATCCAAACAACCCACAGCTAGTCCAGCAAGTGCCAAACACCAGAGGAAAGTCAGTCGGCGCCAGGCTACGAACGGATGGCGTCCAGTCGGAGTCCCTATGGAGAAGGAGGTGTTTATTGCGGTGAGTGATGTTGGCGTGGTTGTTCGACCGCAGACCGATCTGCGTTTAGAGAGCAGACGCTGCGGATGAATCACTCTCACACTACTTTGATGTCAAACACTGATCGGTCTGCGCAGCGCCGCTTCAAGTCGAACACACCTTTTACAGGGTTCCCGCGGGGTCTTAAAAAGTCTTAAAAAGTCTAAAATTCTGAACTTTAAATTGAAGGCCTTAAAATGTCTTAAAAACAGCCAGATTTTGATCCGTGGTCTTAAATTTCATTTAGTCAGGTCTAAAAAAGGTCTCGCCAACAGGCCGTTCACATATCACATCTTTTGCGCGCTCAAGTTCGTTCAAATGTAGGCGCGCGCGCGCTCATAACTGAAGCGACGCACTCGTTTTTTTCCAGGCGCAGCGAGATAAAAAAAAATCTCAACTCTTCAGAATGCCGCAAACGCACCGCAGGTCATGTGACAAGAACCAACCAATCAGCTTCGCCCCTTTCCGTAACAACATTGAAAGCTCACTCAACTGGAAGGATGCGGGTGCACCCAAACACTACGGGTGTTTTTCTCTTCTCCGTAAATGAATCTTGTAGCAGAGCTACAGCAAGCGTGGCCGTGCATGGACGTGGTCGTGGCCAGCATTTACCCGGTATATCTCTATAGTTACCATAAACTTAGCAGCTTTAAAAAACCAATCATCATTCCTAATGCCGAAACCTGACAGCCAATCCGAGTCAGAGTAGGGCAGAATTGTTTTCAAAGTCTTTAACACCGCGAGTCTGATGACACACTGCCGAACAAAGAACCGCACGTCGGAAAGCAAGCCTGAGGTAACGTAAGTTAGCTTACAATGTTAACTGTCCTGTCAGATACAGACAGCGATGTTGCCAATGTCATTATTTTTAATTTTGACATAGAAGTGGGCGGGATAATATCGCGAGCGGGCGCGGGCGCCGTGAGCGCGGAGCGAGCAGGAACGAGTAGTGAGTTGTCGTCGAAAAAGATGGATAATGCAAAAAAGCTGTCGGGGCTAAACCTAGAAAAAGAAAGAGGGGAAAGGAGATGGCATGTCAATTGATGCAACAGCAGCTAAATAAGTGGATGGTGAAAGGCTACAGGTAGTATTTTGTTTTGTGTGACGTCCAGGCATGTAGGCTAATGCCATCGGGACTACCGGGAGATTCCCGGTGGGCCGACGTGCTTTTTGGGCCGATACATCTCATACTTTTTTGTTTCGTTTTTTGTCTTAACGGCCCATAAAACTCGTGCATCGGCGGCCCATTCGTTTTGTTTTGCTTAATTGGCGGCGCTGGGTTAGTGCGTAATTAGTGTGTAATGCATTGGTCAATAAAAAGTCAGCGTTAGTTTTTTTTTTTTCTGACACCCCATGAAACACGTAGATCAGCGGCCCATTTGGTTCTTTTCTTGATTGACACTGGGCTGGCCCAATCACACCTTTAATGTGAAGTATAGAAATATACTCTTTCAAGTATAGAAATTAGTACAAAACTAATTATGAAAGTTTCCTTTATTTTTCAGTGCATTTGTTTTACAATATATGGCTATTACTATCATGGGATTAATATTGTAACTATTATTATGTAGTAGTAATGTAGACAGACACTGTAACTAAAATAATTTTTCTTTGTTTAATTTGCACCAGATTGATGAATTTAACATTTAAAAAGCACTATATATATATATAAGTTGATTGGATTGGATTTTTTGCTGCCGCATCCTTCTCACCTTTTTTACCCCTGACCTGTTTTCATGCATTGTGGAGAGCGCAGTGCATGGTTGCATTGCAACGACAGACGCCACGGGAAAATCCGACCGAATTTTACTATTAATAATAAAAGATAAGCTAAAGTGCATTGTAAATGTCAGTAATTTATCTTTTTATAAAAATTTATTTAAAGTCTGAAATATGTGAGGTTTATCTTTTTATAAAAACAACTTTTTTGTCTAAACTTTATTTGAACTTGTATGTTAGTATATAACATGTTGCAAGACACTTTTAAAATCTGGCTATCATTTTTAATGGTATTATTTTAATGTTTATGTAAACAAAAAGTGCATATTGATGCTAATTTTATTTGTTATTTGCTGGTTTTCGACATTGTGTAGTATTAGTACTTTTTGAACAGGATTCTGTGATCACCGTGGTCATTTTTGTCACTATAATCATTGAAATGAAATGTTCATGCCATTTCATCTCTAGTTATGATCAACTATGATCAACTAAAATCAACTAATTATGTGTTTTTTACAGTATAATATGCATAGTACAATTTGACACACGTTGTTGGGTGTGGAAGGTTACTAATCGTTTTATCTGTAAATTAAATTAATGTTTTTTCAATTACTTAATTCATTGAAATAAAATGAATTCTTTGATTTGAATTTTTTTTTTGGTAGGTCTTAAATTTCAAACTTTATGGTCGTAAAATGTCTTAAAAAGGTCTTAAATTTGACTTGCTGAAACCTGCAAGAACCCTGCTTTTATGAGTGAGTCATTGAATCATCCATTCAAGAGATTTGTTCAGAAACGCTGATTCATCCAGTAATGAAACAAGTGAAGTCTTTATGAGTGATTCATTGAATCATCCATTCAAGAGATTTTTTCAGAAACGCTGATTCATCCAGTAATGAAGCAATTGAAAGGCTTGTTCAACTTGAATAATAATAATAATTCAAATTAATATATATTTTTTTAATAGACTGCTGCAATTAAACAATTTTTTTAACCTCTCTAGTAAATAACGTGTTATTTTGTTTAGAGAATCGTGAATTAATCCAGAATCGTAATGTGGACGTGTGCTGCCTCTGAGTGAATCATTACCCAGCTCAGATATGAAGTGGATATAGTGTAATCATTGTGGTTTGCAGGGCGATGACGAGACGGTTCTTCGTCAGTGTTATGAAGGAGTGGAGCGAGATGGAGAAGTGATCAGGGTACGAGACACAGTGCTCTTGAGATCGGGACCCCGGAAGAAAACCCTGCCGTACGTGGCCAAGATCTCAGCTCTGTGGGAAGACCCAAGAACAGGTGAAGTGATGATCATAAAAATAGTTACACTCAAAACAACATTTTCTTTAATAGAAATGTCCTCTTTTCAGTCTTCTGGCGCAGGACGAGTCTTGTTGTAGTCAATACATAGTTCCTACATGACGTCACAACATACGGGCATTTACCGACCCGGCGCCATTTCTGTGGGCAGAACTTCAGTCTATGGGTACAACATTAGAAGAAGATGAAGCTGAAACGAGTTAATTTCGTGATAAAAAGTGAAAATGGTCATCTCCTGTTCAAATCGTGCCGGAGGTTCAGTTACATTTAAATCAGCTCTCTTTTTATTGACGATGTTACCCGCGGTGGAGAATGCTTACAGACGTGCCTGGCGCGCGTACACACACACCTTATCTTTAACGGTTACTTTACCATCTTTGGTGTAGAACCCAAAATATTTCTCAACACTACTTTTTAGATGAGTTCGGGTCGTAATTGCATGTCCGCTCAGGCTGGCCGTTCTGTTGGATTGGTTTCACACGCCACACCCCCGATTTCTCACGCTGAAGTGTCAACCTGGTCGGCCTAATGCCTGAAAGAGGAGTTTATCTATAGATCTACCAGTTCCGGGAATCTCCCGCATATTGATTGCGGCTTCCTGATGCACGCAAATTAGTTCAAATCTCCCGGAATCTACTGTGCTCCAAACCGCGCAGCGCGGGCGCGGCAGAGGGGGAGAATGTCATTGATTCAACTATGGTAATCATAGACTGTAAAAATGCGCTATTACACGCCACTTTAAAACCCGGATAGTTTATTTATAGTTTGATTACGGATATTTCACCTCATGTTCGAATGTATATTTGAATATCGAATAAAAAGTGACAGCCCTACCCGTCATTAAGACTTCATAAATGTGAGAAGACTAAGCTTTTGTCAGAACAACGACGGCTGGCGAGGATAAACAGGAAAGAAACTCCCTTAAAACACGCAAGAATTTGCTCAGAGCACTTTATGTCAGGTGCGTATCTTATAATGTGTTGTTGACAGACGTAATTTACTCAGTACTATCTTGTGTATGCTGGTAACTTGTGAGTTTCATTATTTATATTACTTTATTACGAGGGGAATCGGTGTCGTCACGTCCGAGGCTCTCGTGGGCAACGCAAATGTATTAAATAGATAATAATACTATAGTTCTATGGTGGGCTAAAACAATGTTCTCAAACAGAGCATTGCTTCTGTAAAAAGAGCTGCACTGTAAAAGATCTGTGACTTAAATAAAGTCTCTTTATAATCTCTGTCACTTTGTCTTTTCATGATTTTCGTAACATTACAAACAAAGAAATATTCGGAAATTGCTTGTAAAACTTTGTAAACACAGCAGCTTATGCCCTCAAAGATGGCGTCTCCGGGGAGGTCACGTGACATTAATTGGTCTGTGGGAACTATGTATAAAAGTTGTGTATTCGAGTGTGTATGACCTGACTTGGCTGTTTCGATTCAGGAGAGCTGATGATGAGCCTATTCTGGTACTATAGACCTGAGCACACGCAAGGAGGCAGAGATCCCAGCATGCACTGCGAGGTGAGCCACTGCTGTCAACTGGATACTTGTGCTGGAGTGATGTTCACCCTCACATGATTTCGAGAGATGTATGTAAACTGTCTCTCTTTCAGAACGAGATCTTCGCCTCTCGACATCAGGATGAGAACAGCGTGGCCTGCATCGAGGACCGATGCTACGTCCTGCCGTTAGCACAGTACTGTAGGTAAGAGCTCAGAGTCCAGGGTTCCTGTCACTCACATGTGTTGCACAAAGGGCCAAGAATGATCTTTCTGTCACTCCTGCCGATGGCCGGTGACTTAAGAAAGTGTACCGGCCATAAATATTTTTTACCGGCCACGAAAACAGGCAGAAAAACACACACACACACACACACACACACACACACACACACACACACACACACACACACACACACACACACACACACTCTGATAAACACACACACACTCACTCAGATTGCATCGTTAGAATTCATAAACATGTTACCGGCCAACTGACACCGTTTCATACACCAATGTTTACTCTCATTAGGCTCCTGCCGAGTGTTTTAGGCCCTGGTTGTATATGTGTCATAATAATCGAATGTGATGTTGCAGATTTTGTGCCTTGGCCAAGCGGCGCTCTGAGGGTGTGTGTGAGAGCACCCCGGTGGTGCCCGTCCCCTCGGCCAGCACCAACCCGTCCCACCGGCCCGTGCCCGCGGGCGTCGACCCACAGCTGGTGTACCTGTGCCGACACGTGTACGACCTACGCTACGGGCGCATCCTGAAGAACCTGCAGTGAACCAATTACAGCGTCCCGAGGCTGTCACATGACCATCCTCATGCTGGCGGAACGACACGACTGAGAAACAGCTAGACTGAGCCGGTGGTCTTGATGTCCAAATGAGGCTTCCGTAGATTAATTGCCTTCTTCCTTTCTCCTTCAGAGATTCGGTCGAACCTCACTTTGTATATCGATTCTTTGTCATGTACACTGGACTGTCGCACTGCTGAGGGCTGATGGGAGGATCTCTGAAGGGTTCAGAATGCTGACGCTTTCGTAACAAATCTCTCTTAATCTAAACCAGATCGAGACTAAACCCTCTGAGGTCCAGATCTTCAGACTAAAGGTCCGTTCACACCAGCGACGACATGACGATAACTCATGCTCTAGCTCTATGGGAATAGAGATGCCCACAGCTTCACAAAGTGAGTCATTGAATCATTCACTCAAGAGATTCATTCAAAAACGCTCATTCATCCAGTAATGAAGCAAGTGAAGTCTTTATGAGTGAGTCATTGAATCATTCACTCAAGAGATTCGTTCAAAAATACTGATTCATCCAGTAATGAAGCAAGTGAAGTCTTTATGAGTGAGTCATTGAATCATTCACTCAAGAGATTCGTTCAAAAATGCTGATTCATCCAGTAATGAAGCAAGTGAAGTCTTTATGAGTGAGTCATTGAATCATTCACTCAAGAGATTCGTTCAAAAACGCTCATTCATCCAGTAATGAAGCAAGTGAAGTCTTTATGAGTGAGTCATTGAATCATTCACTCAAGAGATTCGTTCAAAAATGCTGATTCATCCAGTAATGAAGCAAGTGAAGTCTTTATGAGTGAGTCATTGAATCATTCACTCAAGAGATTCGTTCAAAAATGCTGATTCATCCAGTAATGAAGCAAGTGAAGTCTTTATGAGTGAGTCATTGAATTATTCACTCAAGAGATTCGTTCAAAAATGCTGATTCATCCAGTAATGAAGCAAGTGAAGTATTTATGAATGAGTCATTGAATCATTCATTCAAGATGTTAATTCAAAAATGCTGATTCATCCAGTAATGAAGCAAGTGAAGTCTTTATGAGTGAGTCATTGAATCATTCACTCAAGAGATTCATTCAAAAACGCTGATTCATCCAGTAATGAAGCAAGAGAAGTCTGTATGAGTGAGTCATTGAATTATTCACTTAAACAGATTTTTTATAATAATAAAAATTCAAATTAATTATTTTTTTAATAGACTTTTATAACCTCTAATAAATTATGTTATTTTGTTTAGAGAATTGGGATCTCTATTTTAAAGAGAAAATCTGTGATTGTTAATTTATCCAGAGTCGTTCAGCTCTATCGTTTACTTTTCCTTAATCAGTCTTTCTACTTCAACATTTCCGGTGTTTCTTTGCTAATTAACTAGTAATTTCTGAGTGAAAATAAACCTCTGGGAAAGTCTTGCATCAGATGTTTTCCAGTGCAGTTATCGTCAGAGTTCTGGATCTCGGTGTGGACGGACCGGTGAAGATGAAGAGTGTGTTAGTGAGAACAGAAGTCTGATGCTCGTATGATTTATTCCTGTGGCGTTTGAGTTCATCCTGGCCAGAGTGAGTGACGGCTCGTGAGTGAGTGACGGGCTCGTGAGTGAGTGACGGCTTGAAGCTTTAGTGGAAAGTGAACTCAGCCTAAAGAGCGGTGACCAAACGAACCAAAGGAGGACGCGGTGAGAAACACACATTCATCGTCACACAACTCATCAGTTAATCGGAGCAAATGAAGTGTTTGTGTGATTTGTAAGGAGATCTATGTTTTGTATCTATGAAATTGAACCTTTAGATTCAGATCCTCTAGAATGCAGAAATATATTTTAATATTTATTTGACGTTTGCTCTGGCTTCTAGTGTCCCCTAGAGGACTTGCACTATTACATTCCCTGATCGTTCGTGAGACGCGGATCAAAACCGCTTCAAGTTTATTTAGTGAATGAAGCCGATTAGAAAATATTACAACATTCCCAACAGTGACGTGTGAGTTCCAGTGTCCCTGAACTCCTGAAACGCCTCCACTGTAGTCGTGAGTTTCTCCCGGGAACGAACACTTCACAATATTCCTCATTATAATAATTCATGCGCAGAATAAAGGGGCGGGGCCTGGTTGAATAAAGGGGCGGGGCCTGGTTGAGTGAGTTAGTAGTGTGTTAAATTGGTGGTTATGGTAAGGGGTGGGACACACTCGAAGCGCTCGACCAATCACAACACACTGCTCCAGCCGACCAATCAGAGCACAGTGTGCTTTTCAGAAGGAGGGGCTTCATAGAGACAGGAAGTAAACAGAGCGTTACTGACAGACTGGGAAGAGAGGAGCCGCAACAATGGAGAATATGAGGAGAATAATCAACATAACAGCAGAATCTAGAGTAGAAGAATGAAGAAAAGCAGAAACTTAATATTATATAACCGGCAGTGACAGAGTTTAAACAACTAAAGATGTGTGTTAGAGTTTCTCCTCCCTTTTTAAAGCTAATAAGTCTTTATTTTGTTATTCTAGACATCATTAAATGGTTATTTTGTATTGTTTTTCATGAGAACAGACACACCAGATGAGAAACGAGCACCTTAACGAGACGTTAGCTAGTGTTAAATATATGAACATCCGCTGACATGAACTCAGAAGATAAACACAGTTTACGCTGGACTGAGAGCGTCAGCATGAGTCATGTTTGTAGAGTTCGGCTCAGTGTAGAAATGTATGATTTTAAATGTTCATAATTTTCTAGTGTCTCTTCATGTCAGCTTTATGATGTTATGATGTCGGATACCCAGATCACCCGCTGATTACAGGAGGAACATCTCTCAAAAATAATATTCAAATTTAAAGTCATTTTGTTACATGTGGAGAAGCGTCGTGTCTCTGCTTTCCAGTTCTTCTAAACAAAAAGGAGATATTTTATTAAGTGTTTCTAAAGCTGGAATATGCAATATATTTTTAGGAATATTTTTGAGGTTAAAAATCAAACAAATTCTATTTAAATTCCTGACCTTTGATCTGATTATGATATTTCTGTGATCTGGACTGTAAAGCACTGACGTTACACCGAGGTTGTGTTCGGATCGAGACGTCAGCGTTGCACAGGGCGTTTATCATGCTTTACAGACTTATAATTGTATTTAAAGAAATTATTTAAAATGGAGTATAAAAGCATATATCTATATTTCCTCTTAGTTCTCAGTGTTTTGAAGTGATGTTGCAATATTGTGCTCAAATAAGTGCAGTAGATTTTTATTATTATTTGTATGTGTGTTAAATTATGAGTATCATCAGATCATGAAGTCTTAATGATTCTTCAGAAATATCTGCATTATGATGTTTATTTCTTCAGCTGATTATTTAACTGTCGGATGATTGATGATTGTCGGATGATTGATGATTGTCGGATGATTGTCGGATGATTGATGATTGTCGGATGATTGTCGGATGATTGTCGATTGTCGGATGATTGTCGGATGATTGATGATTGTCGGATGATTGTCGGATGATTGATGATTGTCGGATGATTGTCGGATGATTGATGATTGTCGGATGATTGTCGGATGATTGATGATTGTCGGATGATTGTCGGATGATTGTCGATTGTCGGATGATTGTCGGATGATTGATGATTGTCGGATGATTGTCGGATGATTGTCGATTGTCGGATGATTGTCGGATGATTGATGATTGTCGGATGATTGATGATTGTCGGATGATTGATGATTGTCGGATGATTGATGATTGTCGGATGATTGTCGGATGATTGTCGGATGATTGATGATTGTCGGATGATTGATGATTGTTGGATGATTGTCGGATGATTGATGATTGTTGGATGATTGTTGGATGATTGATGATTGTCGGATGATTGATGATTGTCGGATGATTGATGATTGTCGGATGATTGATGATTGTCGGATGATTGATGATTGTCGGATGATTGTCGGATGATTGATGATTGTCGGATGATTGATGATTGTCGGATGATTGTCGGATGATTGATGATTGTCGGATGATTGATGATTGTCGGATGATTGTCGGATGATTGATGATTGTCGGATGATTGTCGGATGATTGATGATTGTCGGATGATTGATGATTGTCGGATGATTGATGATTGTTGGATGATTGTTGGATGATTGATGATTGTCGGATGATTGATGATTGTCGGATGATTGATGATTGTCGGATGATTGTCGGATGATTGTCGGATGATTGTCGGATGATTGATGATTGTCGGATGATTGATGATTGTCGGATGATTGTCGGATGATTGATGATTGTCGGATGATTGATGATTGTCAGATGATTGATGATTGTCGGATGATTGTCGGATGATTGATGATTGTCGGATGATTGATGATTGTCGGATGATTGTCGGATGATTGATGATTGTCGGATGATTGATGATTGTCGGATGATTGATGATTGTCGGATGATTGTCGGATGATTGATGATTGTCGGATGATTGTCGGATGATTGATGATTGTCGGATGATTGATGATTATCGGATGATTGATGATTGTCGGATGATTGTCGGATGATTGATGATTGTCGGATGATTGATGATTGTCGGATGATTGATGATTATCGGATGATTGTCGGATGATTGATGATTGTCGGATGATTGTTACGGACAGAGTGATTTCTGAAGGAAATATTCCCGATCATTCCGATGAGAAAACTGTGTTTTCCTGATTGACCATGAGTTCACACTGACCAGTTACAGATCCTGTGTGTGTGTGTGTGTGTGTGTGTGTGTGTGTTTGTTTGTTTGGACCCAGTGTATTTTTTTTTTTTTTTTTTTCTTTCCTTCATATTTGTTTTCTGATGTGTTTTCAATGGCAGTGGATCCCTACTGATTATTGTTCAATGAAAGAGTATTTATAAAATAAACTGAAGTCTTTTGTGAAATCATCGAGTCTCTGTTTGCTTGCTGGTGTTTATTGACGGATTAACACTATGATTACATGTTTAATCTTTAATTCAGGGATGGATGTTCAGTTTATCTTAATATTTATAGTTTAACAAAAATCTTATGAAATGAGTGAAGAATCACTGCAGCTTTAGTCTCTTACATCCAGCAGATGTCAGTGTTCATCAACTAGTGTGTGTGTGTGTGTGTGTGTGTGTGTGTGTGTGTGTGTGTGTGTGTGTGTGAGTGTGTGTTTCAGGTCTTCATCAGCTTCTTCTGTTCCTGCGGTGAGTCCCGTCAGTTTAATATAATATATTTTTGAGTCCTCATGAAACTGAAGTTGCGCTGGTCTCTTCTTCTCTTCTTCTCTGTTGTTCTGGATATCGAGTGAAACTCTTCAGGAACGAAAACACATGTGGAGAGAAGAGATGCTGCAAGAGGAACTGATTCTGAGTCAAGATGACCTGGGGTCTCATTTATAAAACTGTGCGTAGGAACCCTACTAAAAGTGTTCGTATCAAAAAAATATTCAGACTGTCCGTACGCCAGAACCTGCGCAGAATTCACTTTATAAATCCCAGTCAGTGGAAGATTGTGCGCATGTGCGTCTCCTCCCCGAAATAACCATATATGAGCTTACAACGCCTCGTTTTACTATGCAGATCCTCATCTACATATCATTTGCATATGATTATTCATCCACGTGATAACGTTTAACGGTACAAGACACATTACATTAATAAAAATCATGTAGTTGCCTATCCTTGCCTTGTTTTTGAATACATAAATCAAATAGTGTAAAATACATTTCAAAGAAAGTTTTTCTCAATCTTTTCCACTGGCCGAATTGTATTTTTAATTGATTTATATTTTTAATGGAAACCGCCTTGGCCATTATTTGCACGAAACTATTTTCCCAGACAATCTGGTATTATCATATAAGCAATTATCTCTGTGGTTAAAACATTAACACACGTAGGCTACAACACGCCACAGGAAGTGTTCAGAAGCATCGCATCCACAACAAATATTTCTATTGATTGAATATAAATTTTTTTGTAACTTCTCAGTAATGATTTCATGTTTAAGTGTTTAACTCCATTAATTTGAATGGCATATTTAATCAGAAGTAAAAACATAGTTTAAATCATTCTTTTATTTATTTAAACTGTTATTTGCGTCAGTTTCACTAAACGGCCCAGCGCGCTCGCTGACGCGGACATTAGGAAGGGATGGATATTTGCTTCCAGTGACAGGCTTGGTGAGTGACATTATATTTGTATTATCTTTCTGTATATGTTTAATTTTCTTTAGGTTTTCTGTCTAAAAGTTACCAAAAGGACATTTAACTCCAGCTCACCATCGGTATCGCCAAACTGCTCCGTCTCCAGAACGCATGAGTCAGAGTTTGCGTGCAGGGGCCTGTTTCAGAAAGGAGGTTAAGTGAAAACTCTTAGTATGTTAACCCTGAAATGAGAGAAACTCTGGGTTTTCTGTTTCAGAATGGGAGGTATGTTAAACCTGAGAAAGCAGAGTAAGTCAAGCCCGTTTCTGAAAGAGAGGTAACTTATACTCAGAGTCAGTTACCGTGGTAACTTACTCTGTGAACCTAACCTGATCGGGAGCAGGTTTTCTTCGGTAAACCCAGAGTTTATTTCGGTCTCCTCCCCTTTTTTAAAGAGGAAGTGGTGTTTAAACACCTCATTCATTCTTTCAGTACATTTTTATTAATAAAATAATAAATAAAATATTGCTATTTTTATACTTTTTATATATATACTTTTTATACTTTTATTGCCCGTTTATACTTGGATATAAACTTATATTCTATAGGCTACTCCACATAAATATGTGAAAAAAATCTGAATGTGTAGATTGTGTGATGTGTAGACACATAATATTAACATTACCTCTCTGTGGCAGCAGAAACTCTTCATCCCCATCGTCCTGTGAAGATGAGCATTTGGTCAGTACACTTTATAACACTATTTATCATAATTTCTGGTGTATTGAGTAGGCTACTTACAACTGCCTGGGGTTCTGTTGGGACAGGAGGCTCCAAAAGACAGATATTACCATCAGAATATGTTGGGACCAACAAAAAACCCAACCCAAAGTAAAATAAATGGAAATATCAAAAATAGGCTATATAAAAAATGACACATGTAAACCTCTTACATTTTATGAAGGCCTTTGGATCTTCGGGAGTGACGGGCTCTGAAGTCCCTCCAGGAATTCCCTCAGCCAAAAATGCTGCTGCACTGCTAGACACTGGATGCTATTTAGTTATTTAATATGTCAAATGTAAAGTCAGGTAGCCTACACCCATGATATGCTCAAGCCTTACCTGATTGAATTATGTTTTTATATTTCATTTTCAGCTGCTGCCATGGTCTTTTAATGCCTGCAGGATTGCACCTACATGAACATTAAAATTAGGTTGAATAACATACTGTTCTTTCACCTCTGATATTATAACAGTTGGGTAAGTTACTTGTATTACTAACTACAAATGACATCTTCAACAGTGTAATTAGATTAATGTCTACTTATTACTAATTACTAAATCCCATATCAACCTCAACCACTTGAACAATAAGGAGAGACAAGAAACTGCACTTTTAATGCTTTCAAATAAACAATATACAATTGCATGAATTATTCTTGAATTGACCAAAGTGTGTAGAGGGAGAAGGTTACATAAAAAATATACCTTTTAAAAATGTATGTTAAATATACAGAATTGTTCTATAGTCTAATGCAATTACATCAGATTTTACTTTAAATTACAGAAGAATTAAGAGTAATCCCTTTAATTAAATTGCAGTATTTAGATTACTTGGTAATTAATTACACCCAACACTGTATAACTAATTAAAATGTAAAGTTGAGAAACGTGCAGACCTCTTTTTGTCTGGTGCTGTTGCCATGGTGACTCATAATATCTGCGCTCCATTGATAATGGCTTTTTATAGTTGTGGTGCACGCGCTTAACTCAGAGTAGGTCAACTCAGAGTTGATTGAACTAACTAATTTCAGCTGTTCTGAAACCAAAAACTCAGAGTTTCCCATCTCAGGGTAAGTCAACTCAGAGTTCAAGTTTTAACTCAGAGTTGGTTGAACCTCCTTTCTGAAACAGGTCCCAGGAGCGCACATTTCCCCGTCAAGTTTGTTTTTATAATGCGTTGGAAGTGACGTACGGCTCTCTCAGGGCCTGTGTGTGCGACGCCACGGTTATAAATGAGGCCCCTGATCCTCTTACGGATGGACAGACGAGACTGATGTTGATCATGGATGTTTTAGAGCTGCTCTACATTTATATAAATGAGTTTGATGATCCTGCTGTTTCCTGGAGAGACGAGAGAGACCGAGAATAATCTGACAATCAGCAGAAATCACTCAGAAACTGCAGCTCTGCACTTTTATTAAGACCATGATATTGTTTATTGCCCAGGTAACAAAGTGTTTCAAATCCTTCTCCTGCAAAATCATACATACACACATTCTTTTCAAACAATGATGGTTTAATTAAAAAAAGAGATTAGGCATAATTTAGAAATGTCGATGTGATTATTATTTTAATATCAGCAGGATTTAATATCATTTTGTATCATATACTGTATACTGACAATATAACAAGATGTATATTTGCCAAATATAATTTATTTCATATAATCTCCCAGAACTGATGATTCAAGCTGTTTTTGTAAGTGTATAGAAAATAATCTGTGAAGAATAATTCTGTATGACTATATGATTGTGAATGTGCAGCACTGACAGAATGAGAGATTATGAGTGTTGATTAAACTCTGAGCTAATGAACATACGGCGCTGATTAATATTCCTGATACATCAGCAGATCTCAGTCTAATTAATGATCTACCAACTCAGTCTGAGTGTGAACGATGAGTCCAGGTCTGTGAGAAAGGCTTTCGGGGGAACACTTAAATTAAGCGTAAACCTCAAAACATTTGAGTCCAGTAATCTGAATCAGTGATGAAGCCAAACACACACACACACACACACACACACACACACTTCTGTTCCTGAAGATTCTCCGACAGCTTCTTCTGTCGCTCCTTTTACTGAAACACACACACACACACACTTCTGCACACGAGCGCTTGAGACGATTACACACACTAATCCATCATGACATCATCGTCAGTGTGTGTGTGACTGTGAGTTAATGTTGGCATTAGTGGAATTGCATTAGCATGGTTTAAATCATACTTATCTGACCGTTATCAGTTTGTAGCAGTAAATGAAGAGATGTCTTATGGTTCACAAGTTCAGTATGGCGTACCACAAGGCTCAGTACTAGGACCACTGCTGTTCACTCTGTACATGCTACCCTCACACACACACACACTCACACACTCTCTCTGTACATGCTACCCTTGGGAGATATCATTAGGAAGCATGGCATTAGTTTTCACTGTTATGCTGATGAAAAAACAGAGATTCTAATTAATAGACCAAAAACCTCTGCACGTAATAATCTAGAATACTGTCTAACACTTGATGGCTGCTCTGTCAAGTCCTCGTCATCGGTTAGGAACCTGTGTGTGTGTGTGTGTGTGTGTGTGTGTGTGCTCTTTGATACCAATCTTTCATTTGAAAGTCACGTGTCTAGTGTCTGAAAAAACGCATTCTTCCATCTTAAAAATATATCTAAATTACGTCATATGCTCTCATTGACAAATGTGGAACAGTTAGTTCATGCGTTCATGAGCTCAAGGCTAGATTACTGTAATGCTCTACTGGGTGGTTGCCCTGCACGCTTAATAAACAAACTACAGCTGGTCCAAAACGCAGCAGCTCGAGTTCTTACCAGAACCAGGAAGTATGACCATATTAGCCCGGTTCTGTCAACACTGCACTGGCTCCCTATTAAACATCGTATACATTTTAAAATATTGCTGATTACTTACAAAGCACTAAATGGTTTAGCTCTGCAGTGCTTGAGCGAGCTCTTAACGCATTATAGTCCTTCACGTCTATTGCGATCTCTAAACTCCAGTTGATAATACCTAGAATATCTAAATCGACTGCTGGCGGTAGATCCTTCTCCTACTTAGCACCAAACTCTGGAACAGTCTTCCTAACATTGTCCGGGAAGCAGACACACTCTGTCAGTTCAAAGCTAGACTAAAAACACATCTCTTTGACCTAGCATACACATAACACATTATAGACTTCTATAATTCAAATCAGTTAAATGATTATTAGGCTGCATAGATCAGGGGCCTCATTTATAAAGCTTGCGTACGCACAAAACGGGGCTGAAAACGTGTACGCCAGTTCCTGCACAAAAGGTGGGATTTATAAAGAAAAACTTGACGTGAAAATATGCTCACCTACACGCAAATTCTGACCCATGCGTACGCACATTTTGAAGACAAAGCAGTTTGGCGACACTGATGGTGAGTTGAGGAACTGACTGCGGATAAAGGGAATTAACCCTTTGCAAAATGCCAAAATTTACTTTGACATATTTAAATATTTACAATATTTACAAGTTGCTCATAGGTCCCGGTTACAACAAAAAATACAAATAACATTAAATCACCATTATGGGTCCTAAAGATACATACATGCATGTTTAGTTTAAAGACATAAAAGGAACTATATGCTGAAAGTACATAAATTTAATTTCTTTCACTTCCATTCTTAAATGAATGTAGGCCTATCACTCATTATGTGATTAATGTGATAAGGTGTAAATGATTAAATCTGATCGCTGAAAACATAAATAGCCTACTGCAGCAACACTTAAGTGCATATTGTATGATGGATGCGCTGGCACTGCTGGAAGACTATGCCAATGGCAGACTTCGGAGGGAAAGAGTATTCAGGGACCGTGAGGATTTCCTAGCCCATGATGATGAGTGGCTAATAAGCCGCTTTAGATTTCCTAGAGCCATGCTCTTGGATCTGTGTGCTGAACTTGGCCCAGCATTACAAAGACCAACAACACGGAACCGCGCCATCCCGGTACCAACCCAAGTACTTTCAGTTTTAGGATTTTTGGCAACCGGGACATATCAGCGGGAAATAGGCGACAGGTAACTAAGTGTACTTTTTTTTTAAGCAAAACCTTATTGATTTTAACATTCCTATTAATTTGTCATAGGTCTGGGATTTCACAGCCATCCCTAAGCTCATTAATGCCTGCAGTTTTGAAAGGGATTATTCAAATGACCAATCGATACATAAAGTTTCCTTACACTGTTGGAGAACAGGCCAATATCAAAAGGCAATTTGCAGCAATGTCCGGTTTCCCAAATGTAATCGGCGCAATCGACTGCACTCATATTGCTATAAGGGCTCCATATGTAGATGAATTCATTTATGTAAATCGCAAACATGTGCATTCAATAAATGTGCAAATTATATGTGACGCCAACTTGACTCTAATGAATGTTGTGGCACGATGGCCTGGTTCTACACATGACTCTTTTATTCTAGCGCACAACAGTGTAGGGAATCGACTTAGGGCAGGTGCCGTTCGCGATGGCTGGCTTCTGGGTAAGTAAATGCATATAATTGTTTTTACATAACAGTTAAAGCCTATTGTACAAATAATCTGTTATACTTTACAGGTGATAGCGGTTACCCGCTCAGGCGCTGGCTACTCACCCCATTCTCAAACCCTCAGAGCGCAGAAGAAGTGCGCTTTAATGATACCCACGCTCGTGCGCGCTCAGTAGTTGAGAGAGCCATTGGCCTCCTCAAGTGTAGATGGCGTTGCCTTGATGCTTCGGGTGGTAGACTTTTATATCAACCAAAAAAAGTATGCCAGATCATCATGGTGTGCGCTATTTTACACAACATTGCACTGATGAATGGTATCCCTGTTCCTCCCGACCTACCACAACACCAGCATGAAGAGCCTGACCCACACCCCCCTCCCCAACAAGAAGGACATCATCAGGGAGCAAGGCTCCGTCAGGAAGTAATGCGCCATTTGTGAAGAACAACAGTGCAAAGGTTCATTTTTTAACAAGATCTTTTAATGTAGATGCAGTTTCACCCAGCACAACCCTTATTTGCTTAAGCTCATCTGCGATTACAGTAATTGCATTAATGGTGTCTCTCTGTGTCTGCAGAACAGCCTCAGTCAGCACCCGGCCACTTCCAGCCGTGCCATACGGTCGGGACGCACTTGTGCTGGGGACCTCGGGAAACTCCATAGCCCCTGCAGACTCTGCGCTGGGAGTTTCGTCACACTGGGCTCCCGCAGACTCTGCAAGAATAAGGACTAAACCAATTGTGTAATTTATTTTGTTTAATTGAGCACACAAGCAATAAACTTCTTTACCTGGTTCCCCTGTATCCAGCACATCTGTGTCTCCCTCCCTCTCAGACACAATGCCACACACACTGGTTTGGCCGAGAATCGAGGCCATTCGGGTCTCCATTGGGGACAAATCGGGGGCGCCTTTGCCCCTACCAGTCGCACACACACTCTGTCGGTGAGAGGCAAGCCGTTTCTTTGCTCCCACCTTAAGATCGGACCACTTCTTTTTTACATCTGGAACCGTCCTGTTTGCCGAAGCAACTGCGTTTACCGCAGCAGTGATGTGTTGCCACTCTAAATTTTTTTTTTTATTGGTAATTCCACTGCTGTGGCCACCAAACAAAATAGCCTTCCTTTCATCCACCTCACTCACAAGAACCTCTATTTCTGCCTCAGAGAAATTTCGCTTCTTGCCCTTGCTCTCCATTGCTGCATGATTTTGTTTTTAAAAAACACAAATTTCCTTGCTCCTTTTAATATGCATGGCCAATGAGGTAATTTGCATTGTCTATATATGGTTGTATGTGGGCGGATAAAGGGCGGTAAATGATTTTTTTTTGCGTGCGCAAATTATCAGGTAGGCTGTGATTTATAAAGTGAAAATCGTGCAGGTGTGCGTACGCATGGTTTTATAAATCTGAATATTTTTTTGCGTACGCTATTTTTGGCTTTTGTGCGTACGTAGATTTTTAGTAAGGATCCTACGCACAGTTTTATAAATGAGGCCCCAGGTCAGCCAGAACCGGGAACTCTTCCTATAACACCTGATGTACTCGCTACATCATAAGAAGAATGGCATCTACGCTAATGTTAGTCTTTCTGTTTATTCCGAGGTTTACTGAAGTCAGCCGGACCGGGGCCGTCTCCAGATCAGATGGAGGACCTGCTCCTGCACACATCTCACACACACTCACACACTCTCACACACACACACTCACACACACACTCCAGATCAGATGGTGGACCTGCGCCTGCACACACTCTCACACACTCACACACACACTCCAGATCAGATGGTGGACCTGCGCCTGCACACACTCTCACACACTCACACACACACTCCAGATCAGATGGTGGACCTGCGCCTGCACACACTCTCACACACTCACACACACACTCCAGATCAGATGGTGGACCTGCGCCTGCACACACTCTCACACACTCACACACACACACACACACACACACACACACACACACACACACACACACACACACACTCCAGATCAGATGGTGAACCTGCGCCTGCACACACTCTCACACACTCACACACACACTCCAGATCAGATGGTGGACCTGCGCTTGCACACACTCTCACACTCACACACACACACTCCAGATCAGATGGTGGACCTGCGCCTGCACACACTCTCACACTCACACACACACACTCCAGATCAGATGGTGGACCTGCGCCTGCACACACTCTCACACACACACACACTCCAGATCAGATGGTGAACCTGCGCCTGCACACACTCTCACACACTCACACACACACTCCAGATCAGATGGTGGACCTGCGCTTGCACACACTCTCACACTCACACACACACACTCCAGATCAGATGGTGGACCTGCGCCTGCACACACTCTCACACACTCACACACACACTCCAGATCAGATGGTGGACCTGCGCTTGCACACACTCTCACACTCACACACACACACTCCAGATCAGATGGTGGACCTGCGCTTGCACACACTCTCACACTCACACTCACACACACACACTCCAGATCAGATGGTGGACCTGCGCCTGCACACACTCTCACACTCACACACACACACTCCAGATCAGATGGTGGACCTGCGCCTGCACACACTCTCACACTCACACACACACACTCCAGATCAGATGGTGGACCTGCGCCTGCACATGTCCACGACGCATCCCTGAAGTGCCAGCCTCATCAGCCCTGTGAAGGCCTCATCGACACCACAGTCATCGGCACTGATCCTCAACAAACTCGTCTCCATACCGGCGTGACTCCGACCTCCAACCAGAGGGAACTGGATAATATTCTGAATGTTCTGATCCAATCTGACCTCTGACCTGTAATGCTCCTGAATCATAATCATACACTGTTCGCCCATTGGCCAGAGGAGAACTGAGCGACTGAGTCTGAGTCAGAAGGTTTTCTCCATTCTGTCACTGATGGAGTTTCGGTTCCTTCACTGTCGCCTTTGGCTTTTGTCTTGCTCAGTCGGGGACATTTAATATTCAACAATATTATTGATCTCCTGCATTGACAGCATTATATGAGAACTGAACTGAGCTGGACGATGACATCACGCTTTTCTCCAGAGCCGCTATATATATAAATGAACTAAATTAATAACTTTTTTATTACAGGAAAAATGAAACATCTCTGAGCTTACTTAAGCTGGACTGTGACGCTATTTTCTTCTAGATCTGTGTGTGAGTGTGTGTGTGTGTGTGTGTGAGGATTATGCAGCTCATCTGAGAGGAGGAGCGTCTGTTGTGTCTGTTTGTCTCTCGATCAGCAGTAACAGGACGTCTCCTCTCTCTACCCCTCACACACACACACACACACACTCAGGCTGGTGATGGAGGTGATGGAGGTTCTGACGGAGGCCGGAGGAGCTTCACGCACCGACGGGTTCAACAGCGAGTGTCTCCTGCCACCGGACACAGACTTCATGATCGGTCAGTGAACAACAAGATCACGAGGAACAACTTCATCCTCAGAGTTTCTGTCTCTTTCTCCAGCACTAACATCTAAACATTCTTACATCAAGATACATTTACTGGAGAAGAAACATGACTGAAGATATAAAGTAAAACATTTATGAAAATGAAGTGAGTTTGTGATTAAAACAAGAACAAATATCTGCCAGTGGAGTCAGAAAAATAATCTTGTTTTCTCTTTGAATTAAGTGTATTTTTCTGACTCCACTGGCAGATATTTGCTCTAGTTTTTAGCATTAAATCACTTAATGTCACAAAAATGTATCAAAATAAGACTCAATATCTTCAGTCATGTTGCTTCTCCAGTAAATGTGTCTTGATGTAAGAATGTTTAGATGTTTGTGCTGGAGAACGAGACAGAAACTCTGAGGAAGAACATCATGTTTGCAGTGTATTAGATTCTCTCTCTTTTTTTTTTTTTAATGCTTAAATTAAGTGAAAATATTCCAAATATATCTCAAAATTTATACCACAGGGAGATTTTCAGAAACCTAGGCTGAATATATAAATGTGGTTTTATTTCTCAGGTGAATGTGTGTGTGTGTGTGTGTGTTGGAGGTTCAGATATTTCAACACAAATTATCTTTTCAGTGTTAAAAGTGTCTTTCTTGAGTTGAATGAAGTTTATAAATGTGTGTGAGACAGAAAGAGAGAGACGGATCATGTCAACCTTCTTCCGGAGGCATTAATATCTGTTCAATCTTGTAAAGTGTTTATTGGTTATATTTGTGGAAAACATCTGTTGTAATTCTGCTGTGATCGCTCTGTTTGACTGTGAAGAGTCTCTGATGTCCAGATCTAAAACGGCGAGTTAAACACGCATCTCTGACACACAGCTGAAGTGTGTGTGTGTGTGTGTGTGTGTGTGTGTGTGTTGTGGAGGGAAGGTCAGGGATTTGCTAGTCTTAATTCCTTTCTGAAGTGGGATTATGGCCGATTATAATCCACACACAAACACACTCAGACAATCCATCGATTCTCCAACATCAGCTCCATAGAAGAAGAAACGCTTCTAGTGAATCATGGGATCATTTACTTTTAATTCACTAATTTTTGTTTTACATTTTATAAATTAAACAGGTCGTAAATATACTTTATCACTATAAAATTGAAATAACCAATCAACACACACCAATGCTACATTCTTCTAAATGTCATAATCATTAACAAACAAGTATTCATTACTTCAACGAGCTCATTGTTTCTGCATTAAATTATTACATTGTTTAAATTAATACATTTTTAGCTAACTATGATTTTGTATATGTACATTTCTGAAATGCATAACTTAGAGAGTTTCCTCTGATAACAGATCTAAACTAAAGATAAAGACAGATAAAGATCTGTAAACTGTAATATAAACTCATGCATTTTCTGTAAAGCTGCTTTGAAATGATGTGTATTGTGAAAAGCGCTATACAAATAAATGTGAATTCAACTGAATTGAAATAACCTACTAGACATGAAAGTATTATGCAATCATGTATCCTCGAGAACCGGTGTCTGAAACTCTTATCCAATCACGGCAATCCTATTGGCCAGCAACAGCCTATGACATCACTACTGGTGCGACCCAGAAGTATATAAGGGGCGTCCAGAGAACGTCATTGTCAACGTGTTATCGTCTTCAGGGACTGTTTTGTTTGTACGCTTCAACCTGAAACTAATCCTGGCTTCAGGAAGTGTGTGGATCCGTGTCTGAGATATTTGAACCCTGATGACACACACAACTTGTGCGTTTACTGTTTGGCGAAGAGCACGCACAACCAGCTTTTGAGGGAATGAAGCTAAAGCGTCTCGGTCGCACCCAGTACTGGTCCCAGTATAGCTCATAAACCCTGAGTCTAGATCGCCCCCAGTACTGGTCCCAGTACAGCTCATAAACCCTGAGTCTCGATCGCCCCCAGTACTGGTCCCAGTACAGCTCATAAACCCTGAGTCTCGATCGCCCCCAGTACTGGTCCCAGTACAGCTCATAAACCCTGAGTCTCGATCGCCCCCAGTACTGGTCCCAGTATAGCTCATAAACCCTGAGTCTCGATCGCCCCCAGTACTGGTCCCAGTACAGCTCATAAACCCTGAGTCTCGATCGCACCCAGTACTGGTCCCAGTATAGCTCATAAACCCTGAGTCTCGATCGCCCCCAGTACTGGTCCCAGTATAGCTCATAAACCCTGAGTCTCGATCGCCCCCAGTACTGGTCCCAGTATAGCTCATAAACCCTGAGTCTCGATCACCCCCAGTACTGGTCCCAGTATAGCTCATAAACCCTGAGTCTCGATCGCCCCCAGTACTGGTCCCAGTATAGCTCATAAACCCTGAGTCTCGATCGCCCCCAGTACTGGTCCCAGTATAGCTCATAAACCCTGAGTCTCGATCACCCCAGTACTGGTCCCAGTATAGCTCATAAACCCTGAGTCTCGATCGCCCCCAGTACTGGTCCCAGTATAGCTCATAAACCCCGCCTCCCCATGTAGTCTAATGGGACGTGAGGCAAACCAAACAATCAAATTACACTTCAAACACATTTTTTCCAAATATGTTTTCTGTCATTTTAGGTCATTTTTATTACGCTGATGTAAGTTTAAGTTTTCGTTTTTTTAAATAAGTTTGTTTTTTGTTAGTTATTTGATGCTATAAAAACGGGAGTGTGACATCATGATTGACAGCTGTGATTGACAGCTTAGATTGGAGCTTCAACTTAAATTTCTACATTTCTATACCTGTTTATTTCACGCCAACATAATGAGTTGCTCTGCAGTAAACTGTACTAACCGTTTTGTGCAGGAGTGTGTGTGTGTGTTTTACAGTGTGATGAATATAAGCAGCGGCACAACGGCTCATATGAGCATTATCTCCAAATTATGACCAGAAATGGATAAATATAAAGTCAAAAGTCTGCTGTTTAAAACTGTGGCATGCAGGACGAGGCCGAGGGCCGTGAGAGAGCGGCGCGAGGCCGGTGCCGTGATTAATGATGACACCTCCTCATACTCGCCTCCTCACACTCGCCTCCTCACTCTCGAGCGACTCCTCACTCGCCTCCTCACTCTCGCCTCCTCACACCCACCTCCTCACACCTGCCTCCTCACACTCGCCTCCTCACACTCGCCTCCTCACACTCGCCTCCTCACACCCGCCTCCTCACACCCGCCTCCTCACACCTGCCTCCTCACACTCGCCTCCTCACACTCGCCTCCAGCACCCTGCCTCCTCGCACCTGCCTCCTCACACCTGCCTCCTCACACTCGCCTCCTCACACCCGCCTCCTCACACCTGCCTCCTCACACTCGCCTCCTCACACCCGCCTCCTCACACCCGCCTCCTCACACTCGCCTCCTCACACTCGCCTCCAGCACCCTGCCTCCTCGCACTCGTCTCCTCACACTCTCCTCCTCACCCTCGCCTCCTCACACTCGCCTCCTCACACTCTCCTCCTCACACTCGCCTTCTCACACTCTCCTCCAGAACCCCGCCTCCTCACACCCACCTCCTCTCACTCGCCTCCTCACACTCGCCTCCAGCACCCAGCCTCCTCACACCCGCCTCCTCACACCCGCCTCCTCACACTCGCCTCCAGCACCCTGCCTCGTCGCACTCGTCTCCTCACACTCGCTTCCTCACACTCGCCTCCTCACACTCGCCTCCTCACTCTCGCCTCCTCACACCCGCCTCCTCACACCTGCCTCCTCACACCCGCCTCCTCACACTCGCCTCCTCACACTCGCCTGGTTACTGTCTTAACCAGGAATACTGGAGGATACTCTGGGCTCGAGCTCTGAGCCTCTCCTCGGACAGCAAGCCAAATACACACTACTTGATCTGATTATTTGTAAGTGTGAACTCGTGAATGATCAGTGTGTGTGTGTGTGTGTGTGTGTGTGGTCAGATGAGCGCTGCTCTCCTCAGTGTCTTGTGAGTGTGTGTGTGTTTGTGAGTGCCAGTATAATGATCAGTGTGTGTGTATGTGTATGTGTGTGTGTGTGTGTGTGTGTGTGTCAGATGAGAGCTGCTCTCCTCAGCTCAGCGATCGCCTCTCTCTCCTGGAGCAGCGAGTCCAGATGCAGGACGATCAGATCCAGCTGTTGAAGATGGCCATGGCAGATGTGCTGAAGAGACTCCACATCTCAGAGGAGCAGACGACCACACTCGGCAGCAGGGCTCCGGTCAAAGGTCAAACACACACACACACACACACACACACGCCATCAGGACAGAGAAACTGTGACTCCGTTAATGACTAGCCAAAAACATACAGATTACTCCAGTGTGCATATGCTGTACTGTACTGTATTATCCGTCTGTCTGTCTGTCTGTCTGTCTGTGTGTTTGTGTGTGTGTGCACTCCTGTGACTGATGTGTGTGTGTGTGTTCAGCTTCAGTGGGTCGTGCGGCGTCTCTGGTGTCTCTGAGGAAGAACTCCAGCTCCACTCTTCCCTCCTCTCCTTCATCCAGGACCTGCAGCCCGAGGTCTGGCACAGAGATCAGGTGTGTGTGTGTGTGTGTGTGTGTGTGTGTGTGTGTGTGCATTCAGAGGTCACTGATGCTCTCTCTCCCTGCAGGACGCCTGCCTCCAGCGCTAGAGACCCGACGGCTAAAGCTCGACCGACCGGCAGGATCCTGCAGGAGACGTGAGTAAAACAGCTGGTGTCCCCGACAGCAACACAGTGTCGGCCCAGATCCGGCCCAGATCCGGATCATGTGGAGTCAGCGCGCACCAGATGTGGGCCGGATGTGGGCCGACACTGTGTTGCTGTCTGGGGTGTAGAAGCTCCTGCGGTGATGAATGAGTAACGCCTCTCTCTTCACACAGCAAACCAAAGGAAGCGAGTGCATCAGGTGAGACAAGCACATCAAGAGGAATTATTACATGTTATTATTATACGTGTTATTTTGTTGTAAAATAATCTTAAACGTAAACAACACAGTTGCATAAACTAATTCCAGCTGATAAAACGACACTATTGTCTTCTATTGTATTGAATCTGAATGTCAAGTCACATTTATTTATACAGCGCTTTTGTGTGTGTGTGTGTGAGAGAGTGTGTGCAGGCGCAGGTCCACCATCTGATCTGGAGTGTGTTTGTGTGTGTGTGTGTGTGTGTGTGAGAGAGTGTGTGCAGGCGCAGGTCCACCATCTGATCTGGAGTGTGTGTGTGTGTGTGTGTGTGTGTGTGAGAGAGTGTGTGCAGGCGCAGGTCCACCATCTGATCTGGAGTGTGTGTGTGTGTGTGTGTGTGTGAGAGAGTGTGTGCAGGCGCAGGTCCACCATCTGATCTGGAGTGTGTGTGTGTGTGTGTGTGAGAGAGTGTGTGCAGGCGCAGGTCCACCATCTGATCTGGAGTGTGTGTGTGTGTGTGTGTGTGAGAGAGTGTGTGCAGGCGCAGGTCCACCATCTGATCTGGAGTGTGTGTGTGTGTGTGTGTGTGTGTGTGAGAGAGTGTGTGCAGGCGCAGGTCCACCATCTGATCTGGAGACGGCCCGGTTCCGGCTGACCTGATCTATGCAGTCTAACATTGAATTATAGAAGTCTATAATGTGTTATGTGTATGCTAGGTCAAAGAGATGTGTTTTTAGTCTAGCTTTGAACTGACTGAGTGTGTCTGCTTCCCGGACAATGTTAGGAAGACTGTTCCAGAGTTTTGGTGCTAAATAGGAGAAGGATCTACCGCCAGCAGTTGATTATGATATTCTAGGTATTATTATGGGAAGCCGTTCAGGAAATAATTCATGTGTATTGTGTGAATATGGATTGGTTTACTGGTTGAATGTATGGTTCAATGACAAACGCATTGGTTTATAATACACTGGTATAACCAGACATATACTGGTTTAGATACATCGGTCTGATCAAGTGTATATGGGTTTGCTCCTTTATACACTGGTTTGTTCGAGTAAACATTGGGCTCCTCAAATATGCATCGGTTTCCTCAAATATGCATTGGTTTCCTCAACTATATATTGGTTTCCTCAATTATATATTGGTTTAGATACATTGGTTTCCTCAACTATATATTGGTTTCCTCAATTATATATTGGTTTAGATACATTGGTTTCCTCAACTATATATTGGTTTCCTCAACTATATATTGGTTTCCTCAATTATATATTGGTTTAGATACATTGGTTTCCTCAACTATATATTGGTTTCCTCAACTATATATTGGTTTCCTCAATTATATATTGGTTTCCTCAACTATATATTGGTTTCCTCAATTATATATTGGTTTAGATACATTGGTTTCCTCAACTATATATTGGTTTCCTCAACTATATATTGGTTTCCTCAATTATATATTGGTGTCCTCAATTATATATTGGTTTCCTCAGTTATATATTGGTTTAGATACATTGGTTTCCTCAACTATATATTGGTTTTCTCAACTATATATTGGTTTTCTCAACTATATATTGGTTTCCTCAACTATATATTGGTTTTCTCAACTATACATTGGTTTCCTCAACTATATATTGGTTTTCTCAATTGTATATTGGTTTAGATACATTGGTTTCCTCAACTATATATTGGTTTTCTCAACTATATATTGGTTTCCTCAACTATATATTGGTTTCCTCAATTATATATTGGTTTAGATACATTGGTTTCCTCAACTATATATTGGTTTCCTCAACTATATATTGGTTTTCTCAACTATATATTGGTTTCCTCAACTATATATTGGTTTCCTCAATTATATATTGGTTTCCTCAATTATATATTGGTTTCCTCAATTATATATTGGTTTAGATACATTGGTTTCCTCAACTATATATTGGTTTCCTCAACTATATATTGGTTTCCTCAATTATATATTGGTTTCCTCAACTATATATTGGTTTCCTCAATTATATATTGGTTTAGATACATTGGTTTCCTCAACTATATATTGGTTTCCTCAACTATATATTGGTTTCCTCAATTATATATTGGTGTCCTCAATTATATATTGGTTTCCTCAGTTATATATTGGTTTAGATACATTGGTTTCCTCAACTATACATTGGTTTTCTCAACTATATATTGGTTTTCTCAACTATATATTGGTTTAGATACATTGGTTTCCTCAATTATATATTGGTTTCCTCAACTATATATTGGTTTCCTCAATTATATATTGGTGTCCTCAATTATATATTGGTTTCCTCAGTTATATATTGGTTTAGATACATTGGTTTCCTCAACTATACATTGGTTTTCTCAACTATATATTGGTTTAGATACATTGGTTTCCTCAACTATATATTGGTTTCCTCAACTATATATTGGTTTCCTCAATTATATATTGGTGTCCTCAATTATATATTGGTTTCCTCAGTTATATATTGGTTTAGATACATTGGTTTCCTCAACTATATATTGGTTTTCTCAACTATATATTGGTTTTCTCAACTATATATTGGTTTTCTCAACTATACATTGGTTTCCTCAACTATATATTGGTTTTCTCAATTGTATATTGGTTTAGATACATTGGTTTCCTCAACTATATATTGGTTTTCTCAACTATATATTGGTTTCCTCAACTATATATTGGTTTCCTCAATTATATATTGGTTTAGATACATTGGTTTCCTCAACTAAATATTGGTTTCCTCAAATATATATTGGTTTTCTCAACTATATATTGGTTTCCTCAACTATACATTGGTTTCCTCAACTATATATTGGTTTTCTCAATTATATATTGGTTTAGATACATTGGTTTCCTCAACTATATATTGGTTTTCTCAACTATATATTGGTTTCCTCAATTATATATTGGTTTAGATACATTGGTTTCCTCAACTATATATTGGTTTCCTCAATTATATATTGGTTTAGATACATTGGTTTAGATACATTAAAGTTTGTTCATTTATACAGTGGTATGTCAAAATACATGTTGTTGGCTCAAATGTAAATTGGTAAGGACACATTGGTTTGCTGGTGAGTTGATGGGGTTGTCACAACTGTTTTCTACGTCAACATATTATTTTATTACTTTAAACAAGAGGTATAACTAAAAGAGTGTATAGAGTGCAAATAATTTGCTTAAGTATTTTAATTAATATACACTCCTTAACATATTGATTCATCCAAATTGTATTTCCTTGAGTGATTTCTTTGTTACTCAAGTGAAATTGTCGGGGTATTGTCAGGAGTTAGTCCTACACAGTAATAAATTAACAACACATACACAAAGAAGAAGTAGGAGTTTAATAAAAACATTTTTGATCAGGCCTGTTGATTTTTATTATAATTAAAACATTTGTATCTGACAGTTTCTTCAAAGATATACACATAGTGTGCTGGTTTTATGCATTCATGAGCAAAAAAAAAAAGATAATTTAATTAAATCTGTTAAAAATTTCTTTAGAGGATCTTTTATGAGCATTTGAGATGTTTCTTCTGAGCATTGGAGAAAGATTGCACAACTGGATAACTGACAATTATGGCGGATACGATAAAATACGGTATATCCAAAATATAAGTAATAGCAGACAATGGAATTATAATAAATTATATTTTTAAGCAATTAAGGAAATTATGATAAATAATATTTTTAAGCAAATACAAGCAAATAGGATGAACACATACTGAGAATTGAAGAATATAGAAGAGAGGTCATATGCAGGTCACCAGGCCTGCAGGAAACGGTACATGAAGAAGTGGGCTAAGGGTTGTTTTTGCATATCAGTATTATAGAAATCAGCATTATGCCAAATGGAAATGTCAAATTGTACGGTACTGTATTTAGATCTCTTGGAAGTATACAGATAAACTCTAGGTAATTTTTGTAATGCACGTTCAAGAGCAATTAGATACAGTTTACATATATATATATATATATATATATATATATGTATGTATTTATTTATATATTTTAAGATATTTGGCTGCTGTTGATTTGTGTGCCAGTGAATTGTCTTTATAAAACTAATATATAATAATAATAAAATTATGCCAGCTATGGATTATGAGTATGGTCTGGATCTACAGTAAAAAAAAAAATTATAGTAGTACAGGCACACTCTTGAATAATATTTTATTGTAATAAGGATCCACTGGAGGCAAGTTGATAGATGAGAACCCATGTGCAGTTTTATTATAACTAAAACAAAACATGAAACAAAAACATGGCGTGGCATGAAAACAAAAACCAAAGCTTGAACATGAACTTAGCAGAACAGCAGACTACAGGAAACAATACTTGACAAAGACACATGGCAAACATGAGGGCTTAAATACACAGACTAATGACAAAACAAGGGACACCTGTGAACAATGATCAGACAATTAACCAATGACAAGACATGGCAGGATCACATGACAAACAGGGAATCACATGACAGACATGGAAACAAGACATGACACAGAAACATGACAAGAACAAACCCAAAACGTGACATTTATGCTGTGCGTTTTTTTTCTTTCTTTTTTTTATATAGTATCTTCTTTAATCCCATTACTGCAGGTTGAGATGGATGAAATACTACTAAATATTTATGAGCTTAACCTGGAAATGGGCTTTTGGATCAACTTAAAAACTTCAACAAGCAACAGTTGGAGCCAGAAACCCTGTTAGGTCAGAAACCCTGTTTGGACTGCAAAGAGCCTACTCAGAATTGGGTATTACAAATATTAAAGTTAGTCCCAGTGTTGATTTACCAAATACCCCATGTACGTTTAGTTGATTTTCAGTTGCATGATAAATTTAAGAATTACATAACTGACTTTAAGGGGATGGTTGAGAGGTACTTTTTAACCAAGTATTATACTCAGTACAGTAGGATCCTACCTGTGGTCACAGTGTATATGCAATGTAAATAACAAAATTCCATTAAAAAGTCATAAGGGATAGTGTAGCTGTATTTACTTTCCAAAACATTAGCTTTTCAAGATGCACATGGAAATTTGTCTGATCCTTTGTCGATCGTGGGCAGCAGCACAGACAGTTAACTCTGTGCTAATTTGATCTAATATTTGTTTTTATTTTAAATGTTGTAGATTTCAGTAGCAAATGTAAATTGCTAAAATTATTGAATACATTTTGAGACAAAGGTTGTTATGGATTGCTCTGAGACTATAGCACAATGGTATATGTGCCAGGCAAAGGTTCACTTGCAAACAATCCACAAAAACAAGCAACAAGAGACAAGGGAGAGTGCTCTTCGTAATGATTTTCAGTTTTGTTCAAGTTAATTGAAGCAACAGTTTTTCAACAACGGAAGAATAAGTAAAATTATGGTATGTAGGGTAAAAGAAACCCCTGCTGTCAGGGCTAAAAGCACCATATTTACCATATTAATTAATAGTTGGCCGACTTTTTCATTTTTAGACATTACATGGATAGATTACTGTAATATGGTAGGCTAGGCTAAATATAATTAATTAAGTTGAGTGTCCACCTAGAAAATCACCATATTTATAATGAAACCATCATATTTAAAAATATGATATTAATCATATCATGTAATAAAACATTATTTATTAAGGTAAATCTATATTAAATTATTATGGGATCTCATTGAATGCTTTCAGAATCTATACTCTTTAAAATAATTATTACACAATTAACTTAGACATTATTAAAGACATATTATTTTTAGCTAAATTATTTGTGTAAATAATGTGAGCCTTTTACCCCATCTGTGGGGTAAAAGGCCCTCTGTGGGGTAAAATAACCCACTTTAATGATTTATTAGATTCCTATAATTGAGGAAACCAATGTATCTAAACCAATATATAGTTGAGAAAACCAATATATAATTGAGAAAACCAATATATAGTCGAGAAAACCAATATATAATTGAGGAAACCAATATATCTAAACCAATATATAGTTGAGGAAACCAATATATAGTTGAGGAAACCAATGTATCGAAACCAATATATAGTTGAGGAAACCAATGTATTGAAACCAATATATAGTTGAGGAACCCATATATAGTTGAGGAAACCAATATATAGTTGAGGAAACCAATATATCTAAACCAATATATAGTTGAGGAAACCAATATATAGTTGAGGAAACCAATGTATCGAAACCAATATATAGTTGAGGAAACCAATATATAGTTGAGGAAACCAATGTATCGAAACCAATATATAGTTGAGGAAACCAATATATAGTTGAGGAAACCAATGTATCTAAACCAATATATAGTTGAGGAAACCAATATATAGTTGAGGAAACCAATATATAGTTGAGAAAACCAATATATAGTGGAGGAAACCAATATATAGTTGAGAAAACCAATGTATCTAAACCAATATATAACTGAGGAAACCAATATATAATTGAGAAACCAATATATAGTTAAGGAAACCAATATATAATTGAGGAAACCAATATATCTAAACCAATATATAGTTGAGGAAACCAATATATAGTTGAGGAAACCAATGTATCGAAACCAATATATAGTTGAGGAAACCAATGTATTGAAACCAATATATAGTTGAGGAACCCATATATAGTTGAGGAAACCAATATATAGTTGAGGAAACCAATATATCTAAACCAATATATAGTTGAGGAAACCAATATATAGTTGAGGAAACCAATGTATCGAAACCAATATATAGTTGAGGAAACCAATATATAGTGGAGGAAACCAATATATAGTTGAGAAAACCAATGTATCTAAACCAATATATAACTGAGGAAACCAATATATAATTGAGAAACCAATATATAGTTAAGGAAACCAATATATAGTTGAGAAAACCAATATATAGTTGAGGAAACCAATGTATCTAAACCAATATATAATTGAGGAAACCAATATATAGTTGAGGAAACCAATGTATCTAAACAAATATATAATTGAGAAAACCAATATATAGTTGAGGAAACCAATATATAGTTGAGAAAACCAATATATAGTTGAGGAAACCAATATATAGTTGAGGAAACCAATATATAGTTGAGAAAACCAATATATAATTGAGAAAACCAATATATAGTTGAGGAAACCAATGTATCGAAACCAATATATAGTTGAGGAAACCAATATATAGTTGAGGAAACCAATATATAGTTGAGAAAACCAATATATAGTTGAGGAAACCAATGTATCTAAACCAATATATAATTGAGGAAACCAATATATAGTTGAGGAAACCAATGTATCTAAACAAATATATAGTTGAGAAAACCAATATATAGTTGAGGAAACCAATATATAGTTGAGAAAACCAATATATAGTTGAGGAAACCAATGTATCTAAACCAATATATAATTGAGGAAACCAATATATAGTTGAGGAAACCAATATATAGTTGAGGAAACCAATGTATCTAAACCAATATATAATTGAGGAAACCAATATATAGTTGAGGAAACCAATGTATCTAAACCAATATATAGTTGAGGAAACCAATGTATCTAAACCAATATATAATTGAGGAAACCAATATATAGTTGAGGAAACCAATGTATCTAAACCAATATATAATTGAGGAAACCAATATATAGTTGAGGAAACCAATATATAGTTGAGGAAACCGATGCATATTTGAGGAAACCGATGCATATTTGAGGAGCCCAATGTTTACTCGAACAAACCAGTGTATAAAGGAGCAAACCCATATACACTTGATCAGACCGATGTATCTAAACCAGTATATGTCTGGTTATACCAGTGTATTATAAACCAATGCGTTTGTCATTGAACCATACATTCAACCAGTAAACCAATCCACATTCACACAATACACATGAATTATTTCCTGAACGGCTTCCCATATATTATCAACTGGAGTTTAGAGATCTTGAGATGAGTTTTCTTCATTGATTCTGTTATTTCCCTGTATATTACTGTGAAGCTGCTTTTACTGGGTTATTATAGTTAACTAAAACTCAAACCATCAAAAACATTTCTGTTTCTTGGAATAAAATGAGGATACACCAACATAAAATAAAATATGGAAAACCTGTCTGTTGCAAAGGAAACATTTCTTATTTTCATTAAGTTTGACTTGATGTACTAAAATAACTAAAACTGAATAAAATAAAAAACATAGACAAAGAAAAAAACTAAATGTAAAAACAACAAAAACAGCTAAATTTCAGTTTTTCTGAATGGCTAAAACCCATTTCTCGAAACCATCGCCCACTTTCTCACACTTGCAACATTAATGGTTTCATGATTAATTATGATTATTTTATTCCTCTCTGTTTCTGTCCTTCAGGCTCCAGGCGTGTCACTCACTGCAAAGGTAGGTCTCATCCCACTCCATACAGTAATAACTATTATGTAACTTCTATGTAACTTTTGTCCCTCTAGCGGTTAAAAAGCGAAACTGCATTCAGCGGAAGAACACTGTTGTGGTTGTGCTTCGGCTCTGCGCGGATGAATATGATTATC
>CM038638.1:37077660-37095160 GCA_021554675.1 Leuciscus idus | reverse complement strand
TTCTATGGCTGTTTAAGAAATGACAAGCCACACACTCCATCAATTAGGGTTAGAAGAACATGATAGGAACATGATCATCACTGCAATAATGATCCAATAATAGACTGTGCCTATTTAAATCCACACAGTGGCGTTCTTGGCCGCTCAGTGCGTGTGTGTATCGGAGTGTAAGGGTTGGGTTAGTTATAGTTTTGTGGTTTATATGTACAATATCAGCCCCGCTGGTGTGACTCTTCTGTGTCCTTTGATGATGTTTCGCGCTCAAATCTTGTGGGTTTAAACCCGTATCTTCCCGCCAGATGTTCCAGTAGTGTGTGTGTCTGAGGCGCCCGTGGGCAGAGCCGGTGCCGGTGAGTCAGTGAGCGGTTACCGGAGACCGGAGACCGGAGACCGGGAGATGGACGTGAGGAGAACACGGTCTCAACACGGCGAGAAAAACACCAAAACACCAGAAACCGACTCGGAATCAACACAGAATCGGCCACATTTCCATCTGTCGCATTTTTCCCTCCGCATCCGTGACTGGCTTTCGTAGCATCGGCGTTTTTCTTTTTTTGTTTTGTTTTTTTACACATATTCCGTGGATATTCGCTTTATCTCTGCCGTGTTGGATCATTAATTACACACGGGGGATCAAGAGACTGCGGTGACATTATTCCACGTTTATTTATAACGAAGAAAAAGAAGAAAATATGAGGTAAGCGCGCGCCCGTCCTCACGCGCAGCGCCCGTTATTATTAACGGCGCAAATGCTGCAGATTATGTGACGAGATGTTTTTTGGGGGTGAATTTAGTGTTTTATATGTACTGTTATGTCGACATATTGTCTCTATATTTGAGCTATTGGTTGAAATGACTGGGATAAGATGAGGTTTTGAAGCATCAGCCGGCGTGTTCTCCTGAGGCCACACATTCTCATGCTGCCATCATCAATGTAGTGCACTAATGAGTCTGAATGACTTTAGATGTGATAGTCTGCGAAGGCAGGGACGCGTTTATATATATATATATATACTTATAATTGTTTTAAAATACAGCGAAAGAAACGATGGAAAATGGAGACATCATCATCATTATTATCATCATCAACGTTCGCCTCAGCAGAGCTGTGACGTGTCGCGGAGGGCGTGGTCAGAGCGGCTGTTGTCATGGTAACGAGGGCACGCGCGCAGCAGTGCATGTATTCATTGATAAAGATGATTGATCAGCGCTAATGAACTGACCACAGATTTAAAGAGTATAATGCAATAAAACACGTGGTAACCAATTTTAACTTTGGTGACAAGTATTTAAGAAAATATATAATGCATTAAAACGTACATTAATAATACAATGATAAGCATTAATGAGCCAGAAATCATAAATAAGGTGATTAGTCCTGAAGCTGTAAAGAGCGAGACTTCATCAAGCCGATGTTTATAACGTTCCTCGTCTGGTGTTCTGTGAAGGTCCAGCGCATTAAACTGCGTTACGCAACACAAGATCCTCTCCGGCTTCTGCGCAGACTCCGAACACAGCATCGGCCGGGCCCGGGGGTACTAGTTAATGCCGTAAACAGTGTGTGTGTGTGTGTGTGTGTGTGTGGGGGGGGGGGGGGGCGTTGGGTGCCCCAGCACCTGCCCTTTTGCCCCTTGGTGCCCAAAGTGCCCTTTTGTCAAGGCAAAATTTCCTCTCCTTTTTTTTAATTAAAGGCCCTTTTGTGGATGCCTGCCCAATCTAACTATTAGTAAAATTAATGAATAATAATTTAGCCGTAAATAAAAAGACCCACATGATGACCTTTCACCTTACGAACTCATCCGGGACGATTCCTCACGCTGCACGCGCATTTTTTAATTTCGCGCGGCTACGCGCACTACCAGAGGATATCTTCAACTCTGCGGCTGCTGGTAAGTGGTGTTTCATTCTCAGCGAAGTGCTTTTGATGTTTGTTTACTTATTATTATTATTTTACAAGAACGACGTGAAGAGAGCATGCAGACAGAGATGTTGTTTATATTGCTGTGTGTAGGCTGTAGAAGTAACGTTAGCTTGCTGTTTGAGAGAGACAAGTTTCAGAGGGTCTGGTCTTTTTATGTTATTTGACTAAAAACTATTATTTATACTTTAAACTATTGTTATTATTTCTACAGTATTAATAATAAAAAAAAACGTAGAGTGCCTTAAAAATTATTATCACAACACTGGTAAGGCTTACCAGTATCTTATGTTTTGTGTGCAGCAGCCTCTGTGAACATCTCCCCTGTAGCAGCCTGGGCAGAGTCAGCTTTACAGCAGGGTTAGTGAGCTAGTGAGCCAGTTCTATACACTGTCAGCTATCTTTACATCTTGTCATGGTCACATAAAAATTGTTTAATCAGCTAATATATCTCCTATATGTTTGTTTTAATGTCTACAGTCTCAGATCAACTCCAGCAGTATCATCATCATCATCATCATCATCATCAGCAGTAACAACAACAACAGCAAAGGCAGCAAACTCACTTAAGGACTTTAGTAAGAATTTACCAGAACAGGTACCACATTAATGTTAAAAATCTTGTAAAGTATTAATTGCTGTATTTTTTCTGTTTGCTTTGTTTTTATTTTCATTGTATAAATGTAACTCTTGTATTTTTGTAAATCAGTTTATGCCATGAAAATAGCCACAGATGCTGACATGGCATTAAATAAAACTATACTGTACTGAACGAAACATGGGCCACGTTGATTTTGTCCTACACAGTTTACTATTACAGCTGTTCTTTATTATTCTGTTTAACAGAGAAGAAAAAATCCATCAGGTTGGGGCAACTTAAGATACTTCAGTTTCTAATCCCAGAGTTATTAATTGGTGCACATACATTTTTTTTTTTTTACTCTTAAACTTAAAATTAGTCTTTTCTGTTCTGTTTCTTTTTCAAAACTGCATCAATGCATTTGCTGCCGTATCGATACAGAATCATCCATATTGATATATTGCTGTATTGATATTTTGAGCACAGCCCTATTTAAAGCCTTGTTCCATGTGCCCCCTTTTATACTTTGAGCACCTGCCCCTCCAGAGGTCTCTGCACGGCCCTGTGTGTGTGTGTGTGTGTGTGTGTGTGTGTGTGTGTGTGTGTGTGTGTGTGTGTGTGTGTGTGTGTGTGTGTGTGTGTGTGAGAGAGAGAAATAGAGAGTGAGTGTATGTAGGTATGTGTGTGTGTGTGTGTGTGTGTGTGTGTGTGTGTGTGTGTGTGTGTGTAAGTGATTGGCTGTGTGATTGAGTGTGTGTGAGAGTGAGTGAGTGTGTGTGTGAGTGCGTGTGTGTATTTATGAGACATGATAATAGAGTGTAATTTTGGAAACAACACAAAGAAACATCGGGGTCATTGACATGCCGTGAATCTCATGAAAACTTTCAAGCTGGTTCATTGTAATGAAAAATGTTAATGATCTTAATTTTCTTTGAGCAAAATATAAATGAGTTTTCTTTCCTTTTGATGTTGGTGTAAAACATGAGCCAGACCTTCTCTGTGAGTGTGACCGCATCAGATCTTTGATCAGGCCCAGGCGGTTCAGATTGGATTATCTGGTTCAGTTTGCCTGATGGTGGCGCTATACAGCGATCAAAAGTACGAAATCACTCATCATTTCTAAACCGTTTGTCGAAACGTTTTCCGCCCGATCGGAACTAGACCAGAGCAGGAAGATTCTCTGGGGTCTGATCGTCAATAATGATCAGATAAAAGTCTAAAGTGCGATTCACGCTAGCGACGGGACGCCACAACCTTCGAAGTGGGCGTGGCTACTGTTTCTAACGGCTACAACTCTTGAACGGAATGAGACCATTTCACCAAACTTGGTACACGTATGTATGGGCTCGGTCTGTGGTCACATGGGAAACGATGTGGCGATTGGCCACTTGGTGGCGCTATAAATAAATAAAAACATTTAAATTGTTATAGCTACACAAAAGGTCTGTCCGATTGACTTGAAAATTGGAGGACATTTGCATATCTCGAAAAACGCTGCCTCCATTGGCCAATAAAATTTGAGATTCGTCAAGGTCTATTAGACAAGGTTAGCGGAGGCTGATTGGAACAAAACTCGCAGTGTCTCTTTTGAAAGAGAAGTTTGAAAGTGTTTTGTGTATATGATTGTATATCATGCGATGTTTCGCACGTACACACAATACTCATATATGTTAGATCTCCTCGTTTTGAATAACTTTGCCTCTGGGACCACTGCTGTCCATAACATCGTTTGTTAAATATTTGAGATTATTTAAAAAACTTATTTTTGCAAACTAGTCCCTGTACTCACCCTCAATAAAACCACTGCAATAAAGTTCTCTGGACTCTATAGATCAATAACGATCAAAGACAAGGTTGAATATTACCCTATGGATAGCTATATTACCCTTTGGATAACTATATTACCCTATGGATAGCTATATTACTCTATGGATAGCTATATTACCCTATGGATAGCTATATTACCCTATGGATAACTATATTACCCTATATAGCCCTATGGATAACTATATTACCCTATGGATAACTATATTACCCTATGGATAGCAATATTACCCTATGGAAAGCTATATTACCCTATGGATAGCTGCTATATTACCCTATGGATAGCTGCTATATTACATTTACATTTAGTCATTTAGCAGATGCTTTTGTCCAAAGCGACTTACAAATTGGGACTAAATTAAGCAAGTCATCATGAAGAGGCAAAAAACAATGCAAGAAGTGCTCAAAATACGAAGTTCAGGCATTATTCAGAGTAGCATAAGCCCGATAAGCGAGAATTTACAGGAATATATATATATATATATATATATATATATATATTTTTTTTTTATTTTTTTTTTTTATGAGGTTAAGTGCTCACGGAAGAGAAGAGTTTTCAGCTCTTTTTTGAATGTTGTCATGGATTCTGCATTCCGGATGCCGGTGGGGAGATCATTCCACCAGCATGGAACTGTGAATGAGAATGTTCTGGAAAGTGATTTTTTGGCTCTCTGTGATGGGACCACGAGACGTCGCTCGTTGACCGACCGAAGGCTTCTGGTAGGGATGTAGACTTGAAGAGTGAGTGAAAGTAGGAGGGAGCTGAGCCTGTGACAGATCTGTAAGCAAGCGTCAGTGCCTTGAACTTGATGCGAGCAGAGAGAGGTAGCCAGTGCAGTGAGATGAACAAAGGAGTGACGTGGGCCCTCTTGGGCTTGTTGAAGACAAGACGAGCTGCAGCGTTCTGAATCATTTGTAGAGGTTTAGTTGCACATGATGGAAGTCCAGCCAGAAGAGCATTGCAATAGTCAAGCCTAGTAATGACCAGGGCCTGGACGAGAAGTTGTGTTGCATGCTCAGTTAGGAAAGGCCTGATCTTCCTGATGTTGTGCAGTGCAAACCTGCATGATCGAGCTGTCTTTGAAATGTGATCTGTGAAGGTCAGCTGGTCATCAACTGTTACTCCAAGATTTCTGACCGACCTTGATGGGGTGATTGATGATGAGTCTAGTTGGATAGTGAAGTCGTGTTGCAGAGACGGATTGGCAGGGAGGACGAGAAGCTCAGTCTTTGCCAGGTTGAGCTGCAGGTGATGTTCCTTCATCCATGTCGAGATGTCCGCCAGACAGCTTGAGATCCGTGCAGCTACTGTGGGATCATCTGGTTGAAATGAGAGGAAGAGCTGTGTGTCATCAGCATAGCAGTGGTAGGAGAAACCATGTGCCTGTATGATGTGTCCCAGTGATGTGGTGTAGATGGAGAAGAGGAGGGGACCAAGAACTGAACCCTGAGGAACCCCTGTGGTCAGATGATGTGCTCTGGATGCCTCGCCTCTCCATGCGACCCTGAAGGACCTACCTGTGAGATAGGACTCAAACCAGTGGAGGGAGGTTCCTGTGATGCCCAGTGCTGAGAGGCTGGACATAAGGATCTGATGATTCACAGTGTCGAAGGCAGCAGACAGATCCAGAAGAATGAGAACTGAGGATTTGGAAGCAGCTTTTGGATCCGTAGGGCTTCTGTGACCGACAGTAATGCAGTCTCAGTTGAGTGTCCTTTCTTGAAGCCGGATTGGTTGGCGTCCAGCTGGTTGTTCAGAGACAAGAATGATGTTACTTGGTTGAAAACAGCTCTTTCAAGTGTTTTTGCAATGAATGGTAGGAGAGAGATAGGTCTGTAATTGTCTACAAATGATGTGTTTAGTGTTGGTTTTTTAAGCAATGGGGTTACCCGAGCCTGCTTGAATGCAGTAGGGAAAGTGCCAGTATGGAGGGATGAGTTGATGATGTGTGTGAGTGCTGGTAGAAGTGTGGGAGAGATGGCTTGTAAAAGGTGTGAGGGGATAGGGTCTAGAGGGCTGGTGGTAGGATGACTGGACATAATAAGTTTAGATACTTCTTCCTTGGTTAGCGGAGAGAAGGAGGAGAGAAGGTTATTGGCTGTGGGAGAGGTTGGTCTGGGTTCCTGTGTGTGTGGAGCTGAGAACTGACTGCTGATAGTTGTTGTTTTGTAGGTGAAGAAGTTAGCAAAATCGTCAGCAGTTAAAGAGGAGGTTGGTGGTGGTGGGGGTGGACAGAGGAGAGAGTTGAATGTCTTGAAGAGTGATCGTGAGTTAGAGCCGCTTTTGATCTTGTTGTGGAAGTAGGAAGATTTTGCAGCATGAACATCAACAGAAAATGAAGAGAGGAGAGATTGATACATACTCAGGTCAGATGTGTCTTTTGATTTGCGCCATTTCCTCTCTGCTGCCCTGAGTTCGGTCCGATGTTCACGAAGAACCTCAGATAACCAGGGGTTAGAGGGAGTAGCGCGTGCAGGCCTGGAGGAGAGAGGGCAGATTTTGTCTAGAGAAGAGGTTAGAGTGGAGAATAAGGTATCCGTTGCGGTATTCACATCCAGAGATGAGAATTGTGAGGGTGAGGGAAGAGAAGATGACACGGCAGAGGAAAGATTGGCGGGAGAAAGTGAGCGCAGGTTTCGTCTGAAAGTGACTGGTGGGAGGATTGGTGGTGCAGGGGTAGAGAGTTGTAGACTGAAAGTTATGAGGAAATGATCTGAAACATGGAGAGGTGTCACCAAAATGTTGTCTGTGATACAGTTGCGTGTGTAAACCAGGTCTAGTTGGTTGCCTGATTTGTGAGTACCTGTGGTGATGAGCCGTTTGAGATCGAAAGAGGCTAGGAGAGAAATGAAGTCTGTTGCATGTGGCTTTTCAAGATGAATGTTGAAGTCACCAAAGACTACAAGTGGGGTGCCGTCCTCAGGAAAAGAGGACAGCAGCACATCCAGCTCCTCTACGAAGTTACCCAGCTGACCTGGGGGGCGATAAATGACTACAAAATTGATCTTAATGGGAGTTGTAAGTGTAATAGCATGATATTCAAATGAGTTGTTGTTGCATAGAGAAGAGAGCGCTGAGTATTTCCAGTTGTTAGAAATGAGAAACCCTGTACCCCCACCCCTCCCAGACTGGCGAGGGGAGTGAGAGATAGAGAAATTGCTAGAGAGAGCAGCGGGGGTTGCTGAGTCTTCTGGACGAATCCAGGTCTCAGTCAAGCCCAAGATACTAAGAGTAGAATGAGATGCAAAGGCTGGAATAAAGTCAGCTTTATTGACTGCTGACTGACAATTCCATAGACCCATGGAAAGAGAGAGAGGTGTGTGAGAGGATGAGAGAATGGGACGCAGATTAGCAGTATTGCGCTGCCTTTTGTGAATGATGAAAGGGCGTTGCCGAGAGATAACAGGAATGTATTGAAAGCACATGTTGAGTAAGGAGGAAAAGGATAAAAGTGGGAAGGGAAAGGGAAAGGGAAAAGGAGATACTTAAGTGCCTTTCTGGTGTCCTTGCTCGGTGGAGTCGCGCAGGTAGAGTCGATGGTCTTTACCCGAGTCGGTCTTCACACGAGGAGGCTGAACACGAGAGCTGAACGCTTCCGCTGACGCTTCCGCGACAGCGCGCAGACTACAGAAATATAGTGCTGTCACTGCCTGAGTGAGGACAGCTGTGTCGCCGAGCATTTAAAGCAATAAAGCGGAAAAGTCCCAAATCGAAAGTGCTAAAAGCCAGTACTTAAGTGCAATTAAACAGCAATAATAATAATAATAATTTCCACTCGCGGCTGTTAGTTAGAGTGTTAACGCGTCTAGATAAAATACAGATTTGTGAGAAGGTAAAAATGAAAAATAAGCAGAGAATCGAACATACACTTACCTTGAGTCAAATACAATGCTGAATTACAGCAGAACTGGTGTATTTCGAAAAAAACACTTGCGCGCTCTCGCCGCGTTCACTAAATGACTGCTGTCCCCGACTGTGATCTTGAGTCAAATACAATGCTGAATTACAGCAGAACTGGTGTATTTCGAAAAAAACACTTGCGCGCTCTCGCCGCGTTCACTAAATGACTGCTGTCCCCGACTGTGATCTTGAGTCAAATACAATGCTGAATTACAGCAGAACTGGTGTATTTCGAAAAAAACACTTGCGCGCTCTCGCCGCGTTCACTAAATGACTGCTGTCCCCGACTGTGATCTTGAGTCAAATACAATGCTGAATTACAGCAGAACTGGTGTATTTCGAAAAAACCACTTGCGCGCTCTCGCCGCGTTCACTAAATGACTGCTGTCCCCGACTGTGATCTTGAGTCAAATACAATGCTGAATTACAGCAGAACTGGTGTATTTCGAAAAAAACACTTGCGCGCTCTCGCCGCGTTCACTAAATGACTGCTATATTACCCTATGGAAAGCTATATTACCCTATGGATAGCTATATTACCCTATGGATAGCTATATTACCCTATGGATAGCTATATTACCCTATGGATAGCTATATTACCCAATGGATAGCTATATTACCCTATGGATAGCTGCTAAATTACCCTATGGATGGCAATATTACCCTATGGATAGCTATATTACCCTATGGATAGCAATATTACCCTATGGAAAGCTATATTACCCTATGGATAGCTGCTATATTACCTATGGATAGCTATATTACCCTATGGATAGCAATATTACCCTATGGAAAGCTATATTACCCTATGGATAGCAATATTACCCTATGGATAGCTGCTATATTACCCTATGGATAGCAATATTACCCTATGGATAACTATATTATCCTATGGATAGCTATATTACCCTATGGATAGCTGTTATATTACCCTATGGATAGCAATATTACCCTATGGATAACTATATTACCCTATATAGCCCTATGGATAACTACCCAGCCAACATTTGTATGTGGGGCCCATATGGGTATGAAATGGGCTGAAAAATGGGCCCCATGTAGGATTGTCCACGGGTTCCATAATGGCCCAATGTTAATTGCCCAGATGGATTTCATGTAGGATTGCACTTGGTACTACGTGGGACCCAAGTGGGCAAAATGCACAAGACCCATCTCTGTCCCAGCTTTAACCCAGTCGACATTTGTATGTGGGGCCCATGTGGGTATGAAATGGGCTGAAAAATGGGCACTGTATGGGATTGTCCGCGGGTTCCATAATGGCCCCATGTTAATTGCCCAGATGGATTTCATGTAGGATTGCACTTGGTACTAGGTGGGGCCCAAGTGGGCAGCATGCACAAGACCCATCTCTGTCCCAGCTTAACCCCGCCGACATTTGTATGTGGGTCCCATGTGGGTTTGAAATGGGCTGAAAAATGGGCTCTGAATGGGATTGTCCGCGGGTTCCATAATGGCCCCATACCAACTGCCCACATGGATTTCATATAGGATGGCACTTACAAACAGGTGGGCCCCAACTGGGCTACATGCACAAGACCCATCTCGGTCCCAGCTTAACCCCGCCGACATTTGTATGTGGGGCCCATGTGGGTTTGAAATGGGCTAAAAAATGGGCTCTGTATGGGATTGTCCGCGGGTTCCATAATGGCCCCATACCAACTGCCCACATGGATTTCATATAGGATGGCACTTACAAACAGGTGGGCCCCAACTGGGCAGCATGCACAAGACCCATCTCTGTCCCAGCTTAATATTACCCTATGGATAACTATATTACCCTATGGATAGCAACATTACCCTATGGATAGGCAAGGCAAGGCAAGGCAAGTTTATTTATATAGCACATTTCATACACAATGGCAATTCAAAGTGCTTTACATAGAAGAAATTAAAATAATAAAAAGAAACAAGAATAATTAAAACAGTTTAGAAAAATAAAATGAAATACAATACAGTACAGTCGGACGAACAACGGCACAGTGCTCATTCAGTAAATGCATAGCTAAACAGAAGTGTTTTGAGTCTGGATTTGAATGTGACCACTGTAGGAGCACATCTGATCTCTTCTGGAAGCTGGTTCCAGCTGCGGCTGGCATAATAGCTAAAAGCAGACTCACCATGCTTAGAGTGAACCCTTGGTATTTCTAGCTGATATGATCCTAATGATCTGAGTGATCTGTTGGGTTTATATTCAGTGAGCATATCTGCAATGTATTGAGGTCCTAGGCCATTGAATGATGTATATACCAGTAATAATACTTTGAAATCAATCCTAAATCTAACTGGGAGCCAGTGTAAAGACCTGAGGACTGGTGTGATATGTTCATATTTTCTGGTTCTGCTCAGAATCCTGGCGGCAGCGTTCTGTATGAGCTGCAACTGTCTTATGGTCTTTTTGGGAAGGCCAGTGAGGAGACCATTACAATAATCCACCCTGCTGGTGATGAAAGCATGCACAAGTTTCTCTAAGTCTTGTCTGGAAACAAAGCATCTAATTCTTGCAATATTTTTCAGATGATAGTATGCTGATTTAGTTATTGCTTTGACATGACTACTGAAACTAAGGTCTGACTCTAGTGTCACACCAAGATTCCTGACTTGATGTTTAGTTGTTTGACCCCTAGAGTGAAGGTATGCGTTCACCTTGAGAACTTCATCTTTGTTTCCAAACGCAATAACTTCAGTTTTGTCTTTGTTTAATTGAAGAAAGTTTTGACTCATCCAACTGTTGACCTCATCAATGCATTGGCACAGGGAGTCAATGGGGCTGTAATCGTTAGGTGATAGGGCTAAGTACAGCTGTGTGTCGTCTGCATAGCTGTGGTAAGCAATTTGGTTGTTTCTCATTATTTGGCTCATTGGGAGCATATACAGGTTGAACAGGAGTGGCGCAAGAATTGAGCCTTGAGGGACTCCGCATGTCATGGATGTCCACTCAGACTTATGGTCTCCTATACTCACATAATAACCTCTCCCATCTAAGTATGACCTGAACCATTTTAGGACTATCCCAGAAAGCCCCACCCAGTTTTCCAGCCTGTCAAGAAGTATGTTATGATCGACAGTGTCAAATGCAGCACTGAGGTCGAGTAGTACCAGCACTGATAATTTGCCTGAATCAGTATTTAAGCGAATATCGTTTATTATCTTTATGAGCGCTGTCTCTGTGCTGTGATGCGGTCGGAAACCAGATTGAAAATTATCAAAGTATCCATTCGAGCTTAAGAATTTGTTCAGCTGATTGAAGACAACTTTTTCAATGATCTTGCCTATGAAAGGAAGATTCGAGATCGGTCTATAGTTGCTTAATATGGTCTTATCCAGATTGTTCTTTTTCAGGAGGGGCTTGACAACTGCAGTTTTCAGGGAGTTTGGAAAACTCCCAGAGAGAAGTGAGGCATTTACCACTTCTAGAAGATCTGCTTCCAAACTGTTTAACACACTTTTGAAAAAAGATGTGGGAAGTGTGTCAAGAGCGCATGTTGATGTTTTAAGGTGCTGTACAGTTTCTACCAAAATTTTGCCATCAATTTTTTTGAAATCAGACAAAGTTACTACTTTTTCAGGTGGTCTGATCTGTCTGACCCCAGCACAACTCAAGGATGTGCTGATCACCTTTCTGATATTATTGATTTTGTCAGAGAAGAAAGAAGCAAACTCACTGCACTTGCTGTTTGAGAGCATTTCACTGGGAATCTGGCTTGGGGGGTTTGTCAGTCTCTCTACAGTAGCAAAAAGAGTGCGTGTGTTGTTTAAATTGCAGTTTATAATATTTGAGAAGAAAGTCTGTCTAGCTTTGCCTAGTTCCATATTGAAAGCATGAAGGCTGTCTTTGTAGATGTTATAATGGACTACAAGTTTTGTCTTCCGCCACATGCGCTCTGCTTTTCTGCATTGTCTTTTCATATTTTGCACTGCTGATGAGTTTCTCCAGGGTGCTTTTTGTCTGCCACTCTTCTTCCTGACTTTCACAGGAGCAATATCATCAATTGCACTTTTAACTTTTGAGTTAAAAGAATCAAGGAGAAAATCAACAGAGTCAGCAGATATGCTTGGTGTTAAGGATATAGCCTTCATAAATAGTACACTAGTGTTCTCATTTAAGCATCTCTTCTTGACAGACTCAGATCTAGCTTCAGTGGCAGGAGAGATCAATATATCAAAGAAAATACAGAAATGATCAGACAGTGCTACATCCTTAATAACAATCGATGAGATGTTTAGACCCTTACTGATAAGTAAATCTAGAGTGTGTCCATGATTGTGTGTGGGGCCATGTACATGCTGAGTCAGATCAAAAGTTTTTAAAACAGTTTTGATTTCTTTTGCCATATTTTTTTCTGCATTATCTATGTGAATGTTCAAATCTCCAGCAATGGCAAAACAGTCAAACTCTGAGGTAATTGTTGATAACAGTTCTGTAAATTCCTCAGCAAAGGCTGGAGAGTATTTTGGAGGCCTGTAAATAATGATGAGTAAAATGCGTGGAGCACCTTTTAATACAATACCCAGATATTCGAAAGACGTGTAGTTCCCAAATGATATTTGCTTACATTGATAGATATCTTTAAAAAGAGCAGCTAGACCCCCACCTCTCTTAACAGCTCTGCAGACACTCATAAAAGTAAAGTTAGGAGGGGATGTTTCATTGAGGATTGTTGCACTGCAGCTGTCTTCTAGCCAGGTTTCATTTAGAAGCATAAAATCCAGGTTGTTTGTGGTTATTAAGTCATTGACTAGAAGTGATTTATTTTTAAGTGAGCGGATGTTTAAAATTGCTAACTTAACAGTCTTACTTTTTTTCCCTACACCAATCTTAGTTAGACGTGCAATAGGCACCAGATTAGTTGAGTTTGCTGTACGGCTATTGAAGGCCTTAGACTTTCTATCTTGTAATAGAACAGCAATAGAGAAAGATACAGGCACACTGGGTTCCCGCTTGTTCTGTAAACATTTGAGAAAGTTACTGTTATCAAAACGGGGACCCGACACACATCATTGATCAGTTGTTTTTGGTTCACCTCGAGCAGATGGAGGAGGGTGTGGGCCCTGGCGTTGTGGCAGAGGCCGAAGAGCTCTCACAGAGGCAGGGGGAGGGCGAGCTGGGCCTGCAGGCTTTGGTGGTAGCGGTGCCCGATGTTTTTTGGTTGATATCTGGGGGCTTGCAGCAAAAGAGTGTGATAGTCTGGTTCCAGCATGCACCAGTTCTTCCATTTTCTGTGAGAAGCACAGGAGTGGAGTTGGTGGCGAGAGGGAGAACGTGTCTGGTGAAAGGGGCTGTTGCTCAGGTGTTATAGGAGGCTGTGATATGCTGTCCTGGCTTCCCTGGCTGTTTTCCAGGAAGTCGTCCTTGGGTGCTGAATCTTGGAGCAGTTCTAATATGTCTGTCTGTGGTGAGCTCTGTGGGCATGGCTCAGCTGAGATTGTGTCCGTGAGCAGAGGTTGTTGTGGCTCAGTGGTGTTATCATTGTCCTTGTGTGATATGTCAACATCATGAAGTGAAGTCCTGTGGTCATTCATACTGTGTCCAGGTGTGTGTGTGTCGTTCAGATTGACACACACTGCAGAAGGATGATTGAGGGAGAAGTAGATGTTGTCCTTTAACACTCTTGAACCAAGTTTGTTTGGGTGATGGCCATCCCGATGAAATAGTTGTCTCTGACTCCAGAAGAGATTGAAGTTGTCAATGAAGTTTACTCCTTTTATATTGCAGGTTTTTTGCAGCCATGTATTAATCCCAAGCAACCGTGAAAACCTGTTTGTTCCTCTTGCTGGGAGTGGTCCACTGATGAATGTCTGAACTTTCAGTTTTTTAAGTGTTTCAAAAAGTTCATTGAAATCCTTCTTAAGGAGTTCTGACTGCTCTTTATGAATGTCATTCTTCCCCACATGAATGATGAGTCGATTTGCAGTCTTATGTTTCATTAGAATGTTCTGAAGTTCCCTGTTTATATCAGAAATTGTTGCTTGTGGAAGGCAGCATGTAGTTGTATCCCTGCTGCTAATGTTTCTGATTATGGAGTCCCCCACTATCAGAGTCCTGTGCTCGGCTGCGCTCTGAGCTGAGTGCCGCTGTCTGCTCGACCTTGAGCGCCAGTTAGCATCAGTGTTAGCTACTGGCTGATACAGTCTGTGTTCGATCACATTCATCACGTTTGGGGATTCCTCATTTACATTCATTAGTACTTCAAATCTGTTCTCAAGATGTATAGGTGTTGGTGGGAGACCAGTGTTTGCAGTCCTTGTCAGAGCTGTATCTGGGGTAGAGGATGCTACTGCGGTAATATGTGAGGCTCGTGACAATCTGATGTCTCGAGTGCCTTTGGGTCTCGCTCCCTGTTTGTGCCATCGATTCGTAAGTCGATCGGCTTGTTTCTCTACCTGTCGAGGAGCACTAGTTTCATGGGACTCACCGGCTATATGCTGAGGGTGTCCATGACGAAGCTCTGTTGTGTGTTCCGTCTGGTTTGGTGGTCCCGTAAATAACTTTGTTTCAAGAACTGCAATCCTTTGTAAAAGTCTGTGGCAGTTAGTGCAGCAAGTAGATTCCAGAAGAGGCATTTTCTCTCTTATCCTTGTAGGCAGTTGTGTTTTCCTTTCCCCGGAATGTAAGCTGGTCGGGTAGAAGAATTCTGCGTTTTTGTAGTAATCCAAACTTTGTCGTTTGAGCACTGTGCTGATTTGCTGAAGTTAAAATTAGGTGATAAAAGGAGCTCAAATTATAAAAGTATAGAAGATAAAATATAAAGCGATAGAGCAAAGCGCGGAGCAGTGAACAAGAGCGTCCGAACAGTAGCTGAGCAGGAAGTAAAGACAATGGATAGCAATATTACCCTATGGAAAGCTATATTACCCTATGGATAGCTGCTATATTACCCTATGGATAGCTGCTATATTACCCTATGGATAGCTATATTACCCTATGGATAGCAATATTACCCTATGGAAAGCTATATTACCCTATGGATAGCTATATTACCCTATGGATAGCTATATTACCCTATGGATAGCTGCTATATTACCCTATGGATGGCAATATTACCCTATGGATAACTATAGTACCCTATGGATAGCAATATTACCCTATAGAAAGCTATATTACCCTATGGATAGCTGCTATATTACCCTATGGATAGCTGCTATATTACCCTATGGATAGCTATATTACCCTATGGATAGCAATATTACCCTATGGAAAGCTATATTACCCTATGGATAGCTATATTACCCTATGGATAGCAATATTACCCTATGGATAGCTGCTATATTACCCTATGGATAGCAATATTACCCTATGGATAGCTATATTACCCTATGGATAGCTGCTATATTACCCTATGGATAGCAATATTACCCTATGGATAACTATATTACCCTATGGATAGCTATATTACCCTATGGATAACTATATTACCCTATGGAAAGCTATATTACCCTATGGATAGCTATATTACCCTATGGATAGCAATATTACCCTATGGATAGCTATATTACCCTATGGATAGCAATATTACCCTATGGATAGCAATATTACCCAATGGAAAGCTATATTACCCTATGGATAGCAGCTATATTACCCTATGGATAGCTGCTATATTACCCTATGGATAGCTATATTACCCTATGGATAGCAATATTACCCTATGGAAAGCTATATTACCCTATGGATAGCTATATTACCCTATGGATAGCAATATTACCCTATGGATAGCTGCTATATTACCCTATGGATAGCTATATTACCCTATGGATAACTATATTACCCTATGGATAGCTATATTACCCTATGGATAGCAATATTACCCTATGGAAAGCTATATTACCCTATGGATAGCAGCTATATTACCCTATGGATAGCTATATTACCCTATGGATAGCAATATTACCCTATGGAAAGCTATATTACCCTATGGATAGCTATATTACCCTATGGATAGCAATATTACCCTATGGATAACTATATTACCCTATGGATAGCTATATTACCCTATGGATAACTATATTACCCTATGGATAGCTATATTACCCTATGGATAACTATATTACCCTATGGAAAGCTATATTACCCTATGGATAGCTATATTACCCTATGGATAGCAATATTACCCTATGGATAGCTATATTACCCTATGGATAGCAATATTACCCTATGGATAGCTATATTACCCTATGGATAGCTATATTACCCTATGGATAGCAATATTACCCTATGGATAGCTATATTACCCTATGGATAACTATATTACCCTATGGATAGCTATATTACCCTATGGATAGCTATATTACCCTATGGAAAGCTATATTACCCTATGGATAGCTGCTATATTACCCTATGGATAGCTGCTATATTACCCTATGGATAGCTATATTACCCTATGGATAGCAATATTACCCTATGGATAGCTGCTATATTACCCTATGGATAGCAATATTACCCTATGGATAGCTATATTACCCTATGGATAGCTGCTATATTACCCTATGGATAGCAATATTACCCTATGGATAACTATATTACCCTATGGATAGCTATATTACCCTATGGATAACTATATTACCCTATGGAAAGCTATATTACCCTATGGATAGCTATATTACCCTATGGATAGCAATATTACCCTATGGATAGCTATATTACCCTATGGATAGCAATATTACCCTATGGATAGCAATATTACCCAATGGAAAGCTATATTACCCTATGGATAGCAGCTATATTACCCTATGGATAGCTGCTATATTACCCTATGGATAGCTATATTACCCTATGGATAGCAATATTACCCTATGGAAAGCTATATTACCCTATGGATAGCTATATTACCCTATGGATAGCAATATTACCCTATGGATAGCTGCTATATTACCCTATGGATAGCTATATTACCCTATGGATAACTATATTACCCTATGGATAGCTATATTACCCTATGGATAGCAATATTACCCTATGGAAAGCTATATTACCCTATGAATAGCAGCTATATTACCCTATGGATAGCTGCTATATTACCCTATGGATAGCTATATTACCCTATGGATAGCAATATTACCCTATGGAAAGCTATATTACCCTATGGATAGCTATATTACCCTATGGATAGCAATATTACCCTATGGATAACTATATTACCCTATGGATAGCTATATTACCCTATGGATAACTATATTACCCTATGGATAGCTATATTACCCTATGGATAACTATATTACCCTATGGAAAGCTATATTACCCTATGGATAGCTATATTACCCT
>CM038638.1:37052660-37067660 GCA_021554675.1 Leuciscus idus | reverse complement strand
GTGATAACAGGAGATTACAGTAACAGAGATTCTTTAGGCTTTACAGCAGATCTAGAATAAAGTTATTGTCCAGATAAAGTTAGTTTTGATTGATTCACTTCCGTTGTAAAGACCATTAGTTATTAACTTAGCGGCCGCTAACACACACCACTCTCACAGAAGACAGAAACTTTTAGTGTGTTCTGGTCGTTCATTCACACAACAGTGTTCGGCTCGACAGTGTTCGGCTGGATCAGTGTTTGGCTCGACAGTGTTCGGCTGGATCAGTGTTCGGCTCGACAGTGTTCGGCTGGATCAGTGTTCGGCTCGACAGTGTTCGGCTGGATCAGTGTTCGGCTCGACAGTGTTCGGCTGGATCAGTGTTCGGCTCGACAGTGTTCGGCTGGATCAGTGTTTGGCTCGACAGTGTTCGCCTCGACAGTGTTCGGCTGGCTCAGTGTTCGCCTCGACAGTGTTCGGCTGGATCAGTGTTCGGCTCGACAGTGTTCGGCTGGATCAGTGTTCGGCTCGACAGTGTTCGGCTGGATCAGTGTTCGGCTCGACAGTGTTCGCCTCGACAGTGTTCGGCTGGATCAGTGTTCGGCTCGACAGTGTTCGGCTGGATCAGTGTTTGGCTCGACAGTGTTCGCCTCGACAGTGTTCGGCTGGATCAGTGTTCACTTCGACAGTGTTCGCCCCGACAGTGTTCGGCTGGATCAGTGTTTGCCTCGACAGTGTTCGGCTCGACAGTGTTCGGCTGGATCAGTGTTTGGCTCGACAGTGTTCGCCTCGACAGTGTTCAGCTGGATCAGTGTTCGCCTCGACAGTGTTCGGCTGGATCAGTGTTCGCCTCGACAGTGTTCGCCTCGACAGTGTTCGGCTGGATCAGTGTTCGCCTCGACAGTGTTCGGCTCGACAGTGTTCGCCTCGACAGTGTTCGGCTCGACAGTGTTCGGCTCGACAGTGTTCGGCTGGATCAGTGTTCGCCTCGACAGTGTTCGGCTCGACAGTGTTCGGCTGGATCAGTGTTCGGCTCGACAGTGTTCGCCTCGACAGTGTTCGCCTCGACAGTGTTCGGCTGGATCAGTGTTCGCCTCGACAGTGTTCGCCTCGACAGTGTTCGGCTGGATCAGTGTTCGCCTCGACAGTGTTCGCCTCAACAGTGTTCACCTCGACAGTGTTCGGCTGGATCAGTGTTCGCCTCGACAGTGTTCGCCTCGTCAGTGTTCGGCTCGACAGTGTTCGGCTCGACAGTGTTCGGCTCGACAGTGTTCGGCTGGATCAGTGTTCGGCTGGATCAGTGTTCGGCTCGACAGTGTTCGGCTCGACAGTGTTCGGCTGGATCAGTGTTCGCCTCGACAGTGTTCGGCTGGATCAGTGTTCGGCTGGATCAGTGTTCGCCTCGACAGTGTTCGCCTCGACAGTGTTCACCTCGACAGTGTTCGGCTGGATCAGTGTTCGCCTCGACAGTGTTCGAGGCGCCTCGTCAGTGTTCGGCTCGACAGTGTTCGGCTGGATCAGTGTTCGGCTCGACAGTGTTCGGCTGGATCAGTGTTTGGCTCGACAGTGTTCGCCTCAACAGTGTTCGGCTGGATCAGTGTTCGCCTCGACAGTGTTCGGCTGGATCAGTGTTCGCCTCGACAGTGTTCGCCTCGTCAGTGTTCGGCTGGATCAGTGTTCGGCTCGACAGTGTTCGCCTCGACAGTGTTCGGCTGGATCAGTGTTCGCCTCGACAGTGTTCGCCTCGACAGTGTTCGCCTCGACAGTGTTTGCCTCGACAGTGTTCGGCTGGATCAGTGTTCGCCTCGACAGTGTTCGCTTCGACAGTGTTCACCTCGACAGTGTTCGGCTGGATCAGTGTTCGCCTCGACAGTGTTCGCCTCGTCAGTGTTCGGCTCGACAGTGTTCGGCTCGACAGTGTTCGGCTGGATCAGTGTTCGGCTGGATCAGTGTTCGGCTCGACAGTGTTCGGCTGGATCAGTGTTCGGCTCGACAGTGTTCGGCTCGACAGTGTTCGGCTGGATCAGTGTTCGGCTCGACAGTGTTCGCCTCGACAGTGTTCAGCTGGATCAGTGTTCGCCTCGACAGTGTTCGCCTCGACAGTGTTCGGCTGGATCAGTGTTCGCCTCGACAGTGTTCGCCTCGACAGTGTTCACCTCGACAGTGTTCGGCTGGATCAGTGTTCGCCTCGACAGTGTTCGCCTCGTCAGTGTTCGGCTCGACAGTGTTCGGCTGAATCAGTGTTCGCCTCGACAGTGTTCGGCTCGACAGTGTTCGGCTCGACAGTGTTCGGCTGGATCAGTGTTCGGCTCGACAGTGTTCGGCTGGATCAGTGTTCGCCTCGACAGTGTTCGGCTGGATCAGTGTTCGCCTCGACAGTGTTCGCCTCGTCAGTGTTCGGCTCGACAGTGTTCGGCTGAATCAGTGTTCGCCTCGACAGTGTTCGGCTCGACAGTGTTCGGCTCGACAGTGTTCGGCTGGATCAGTGTTCGGCTCGACAGTGTTCGGCTGGATCAGTGTTCGGCTCGACAGTGTTCAGCTCGACAGTGTTCGGCTGGATCAGTGTTCGCCTCGACAGTGTTCGGCTCGACAGTGTTCGGCTGGATCAGTGTTCGGCTCGACAGTGTTCGGCTCGACAGTGTTCGCCTCGACAGTGTTCGCCTCGACAGTGTTCGCCTCGACAGTGTTCGGCTGGATCAGTGTTCGCCTCGACAGTGTTCGCCTCGACAGTGTTCGGCTGGATCAGTGTTCGCCTCGACAGTGTTCGCCTCAACAGTGTTCACCTCGACAGTGTTCGGCTGGATCAGTGTTCGCCTCGACAGTGTTCGCCTCGTCAGTGTTCGGCTCGACAGTGTTCGGCTCGACAGTGTTCGGCTGGATCAGTGTTCGCCTCGACAGTGTTCGGCTGGATCAGTGTTCGGCTGGATCAGTGTTCGCCTCGACAGTGTTCGCCTCGACAGTGTTCGCCTCGACAGTGTTCACCTCGACAGTGTTCGGCTGGATCAGTGTTCGGCTCGACAGTGTTCGCCTCGACAGTGTTCGGCTGGATCAGTGTTCGGCTGGATCAGTGTTCGCCTCGACAGTGTTCGCCTCGACAGTGTTCACCTCGACAGTGTTCGGCTGGATCAGTGTTCGCCTCGACAGTGTTCGCCTCGTCAGTGTTCGGCTCGACAGTGTTCGGCTGGATCAGTGTTTGGCTCGACAGTGTTCGGCTGGATCAGTGTTCGGCTCGACAGTGTTCGGCTGGATCAGTGTTTGGCTCGACAGTGTTCGCCTCAACAGTGTTCGGCTGGATCAGTGTTCGCCTCGACAGTGTTCGGCTGGATCAGTGTTCGCCTCGACAGTGTTCGCCTCGACAGTGTTCGGCTGGATCAGTGTTCGCCTCGACAGTGTTCGCCTCGTCAGTGTTCGGCTGGATCAGTGTTCGGCTCGACAGTGTTCGCCTCGACAGTGTTCGGCTGGATCAGTGTTCGCCTCGACAGTGTTCGCCTCGACAGTGTTTGCCTCGACAGTGTTCGGCTGGATCAGTGTTCGCCTCGACAGTGTTCGCTTCGACAGTGTTCACCTCGACAGTGTTCGGCTGGATCAGTGTTCGCCTCGACAGTGTTCGGCTCGAAAGTGTTCGGCTCGACAGTGTTCGGCTGGATCAGTGTTCGGCTCGACAGTGTTCGGCTGGATCAGTGTTCGCCTCGACAGTGTTCGGCTGGATCAGTGTTCGGCTCGACAGTGTTCGGCTGGATCAGTGTTCGCCTCGACAGTGTTCGGCTGGATCAGTGTTCGCCTCGACAGTGTTCGGCTCGACAGTGTTCGGCTGGATCAGTGTTCGGCTGGATCAGGCTGGATCAGTGTTCGGCTGGATCAGTGTTTGGCTCGACAGTGTTCGGCTCGACAGTGTCCGGCTGAATCAGTGTTCGGCTCGACAGTGTTCGGCTCGACAGTGTCCGGCTGGATCAGTGTTCGGCTCGACAGTGTTCGGCTTGACAGTGTTCAGCTGGATCAGTGTTCGGCTGGATCAGTGTTCGGCTCGACAGTGTTCGGCTGGATCAGTGTTCGCCTCGACAGTGTTCGGCTGGATCAGTGTTCGCCTCGACAGTGTTCGGCTCGACAGTGTTCGGCTGGACCAGTGTTCGGCTCGACAGTGTTCGGCTCGACAGTGTTCGGCTGGATCAGTGTTCGGCTGGATCAGTGTTCGGCTCGACAGTGTTCGGCTGGATCAGTGTTAGCCTCGACAGTGTTCGGCTGGATCAGTGTTCGGCTGGATCAGTGTTCGGCTCGACAGTGTTCGGCTGGATCAGTGTTCGCCTCGACAGTGTTCGGCTGGATCAGTGTTCGCCTCGACAGTGTTCGGCTCGACAGTGTTCGGCTGGATCAGTGTTCGCCTCGACAGTGTTCGGCTCGACAGTGTTCGGCTCGACAGTGTTCGGTTCGACAGTGTCCGGCTGGATCAGTGTTCGCCTCGACAGTGTTCGGCTCGACAGTGTTCGGCTCGACAGTGTTCGGTTCGACAGTGTCCGGCTGGATCAGTGTTCGGCTCGACAGTGTTCGGCTCGACAGTGTTCGGCTCGACAGTGTTCGGCTGGATCAGTGTTCGGCTGGATCAGTGTTCGGCTCGACAGTGTTCGGCTCGACAGTGTTCGGCTCGACAGTGTTTGGCTCGACAGTGTTCGGCTGAATCAGTGTTTGGCTCGACAGTGTTCGGCTGGATCAGTGTTTGGCTTGACAGTGTTCGGCTCGACAGTGTTCGGCTCGACAGTGTTTGGCTCGACAGTGTTCGGCTGAATCAGTGTTCGGCTCGACAGTGTTCGGCTGGATCAGTGTTTGGCTTGACAGTGTTCGCCTCGACAGTGTTCGGCTGGATCAGTGTTCGGCTCGACAGTGTTCGGCTGGATCAGTGTTCGGCTCGACAGTGTTCGGCTGGATCAGCGTTCGGCTCGACAGTGTTCGGCTGGATCAGTGTTTGGCTCGACAGTGTTCGCCTCAACAGTGTTCGGCTGGATCAGTGTTCGCTTCGACAGTGTTCGCCTCGACAGTGTTCGGCTGGATCAGTGTTTGGCTCGACAGTGTTCGCCTCAACAGTGTTCGGCTGGATCAGTGTTCGCTTCGACAGTGTTCGCCTCGACAGTGTTCGGCTGGATCAGTGTTTGCCTCAACAGTGTTCGGCTCGACAGTGTTCGCCTCGACAGTGTTCGACTCGACAGTGTTCGGCTGGATCAGTGTTCGGCTCGACAGTGTTCGGCTGGATCAGTGTTCGGCTCGACAGTGTTCGGCTCGACAGTGTTCGGCTCGACAGTGTTCGGCTCGACAGTGTTCGGCTGGATCAGTGTTCGGCTCGACAGTGTTCGGCTGGATCAGTGTTCGGCTGGATCAGTGTTCGGCTCGACAGTGTTCGGCTGGATCAGTGTTCGGCTCGACAGTGTTCGGCTGGATCAGTGTTTGGCTCGACAGTGTTCGCCTCAACAGTGTTCGGCTGGATCAGTGTTCGCTTCGACAGTGTTCGCCTCGACAGTGTTCGGCTGGATCAGTGTTCGCCTCAACAGTGTTCGGCTCGACAGTGTTCGCCTCGACAGTGTTCGGCTGGATCAGTGTTCGGCTCGACAGTGTTCGGCTGGATCAGTGTTCGGCTCGACAGTGTTCGGCTCGACAGTGTTCGGCTCGACAGTGTTCGGCTGGATCAGTGTTCGGCTCGACAGTGTTCGGCTGGATCAGTGTTCGGCTGGATCAGTGTTCGCCTCGACAGTGTTCGCCTCGACAGTGTTTGCCTCGACAGTGTTCGGGTGGATCAGTGTTCGGCTCGACAGTGTTCGCCTCGACAGTGTTTGCCTCGACAGTGTTCGGCTGGATCAGTGTTCGGCTCGACAGTGTTCGGCTCGACAGTGTTCGGCTCGACAGTGTTCGGCTCGACAGTGTTCGGCTGGATCAGTGTTCGCCTCGACAGTGTTCGGCTCGACAGTGTTCGCCTCGACAGTGTTCGGCTGGATCAGTGTTCGCCTCGACAGTGTTCGCCTCGACAGTGTTTGCCTCGACAGTGTTCGGCTGGATCAGTGTTCGCCTCGACAGTGTTCGGCTGGATCAGTGTTCGCCTCGATAGTGTTCGCCTCGTCAGTGTTCGGCTCGACAGTGTTCGGCTCGACAGTGTTCGGCTCGACAGTGTTCGGCTCGACAGTGTTCGGCTGGATCAGTGTTCGGCTCGACAGTGTTCGGCTGGATCAGTGTTCGGCTCGACAATGTTCGGCTGGATCAGTGTTCGGCTCGACAGTGTTCGCCTCGACAGTGTTCGCCTCGACAGTGTTCGACTGGATCAGTGTTCGCCTCGACAGTGTTCGGCTGGATCAGTGTTCGGCTGGATCAGTGTTCGGCTCGACAGTGTTCGGCTCGACAGTGTTCGGCTCGACAGTGTTCGGCTCGACAGTGTTCGGCTGGATCAGTGTTCGGCTCGACAGTGTTCGCCTCGACAGTGTTCGCCTCGACAGTGTTCGACTGGATCAGTGTTCCCCTCGACAGTGTTCGCCTCGACAGTGTTCGGCTGGATCAGTGTTCGGCTGGATCAGTGTTCGGCTCGACAGTGTTCGGCTCGACAGTGTTCGGCTCGACAGTGTTCGGCTGGATCAGTGTTCGGCTCGACAGTGTTTGGCTCGACAGTGTTCGGCTCGACAGTGTTCGGCTCGACAGTGTTCGGCTCGACAGTGTTCGGCTGGATCAGTGTTCGCCTCGACAGTGTTCGCCTCGACAGTGTTCGGCTGGATCAGTGTTTGGCTCGACAGTGTTCGGCTCGACAGTGTTCGGCTGGATCAGTGTTCGCCTCGACAGTGTTCGGCTCGACAGTGTTCGCCTCAACAGTGTTCGGCTGGATCAGTGTTCGCCTCGACAGTGTTCGGCTGGGTCAGTGTTCGCCTCGACAGTGTTCGGCTGGATCAGTGTTCGGCTGGATCAGTGTTCGGCTGGATCAGTGTTCGGCTCGACAGTGTTTGGCTCGACAGTGTTCGGCTCGACAGTGTTCGGCTCGACAGTGTTCGGCTCGACAGTGTTCGGCTCGACAGTGTTCGGCTCGACAGTGTTCGGCTGGATCAGTGTTCGGCTGGATCAGTGTTCGCCTCGACAGTGTTCGCCTCGACAGTGTTCGGCTGGATCAGTGTTTGGCTCGACAGTGTTCGGCTCGACAGTGTTCGGCTGGATCAGTGTTCGCCTCGACAGTGTTCGGCTCGACAGTGTTCGCCTCAACAGTGTTCGGCTGGATCAGTGTTCGCCTCGACAGTGTTCGGCTGGGTCAGTGTTCGCCTCGACAGTGTTCGGCTGGATCAGTGTTCGGCTGGATCAGTGTTCGGCTGGATCAGTGTTCGGCTGGATCAGTGTTCGCCTCGACAGTGTTCGGCTCGACAGTGTTCGCTTCGACAGTGTTCGGCTCGACAGTGTTCGCCTCGACAGTGTTCGGCTGGATCAGTGTTTGGCTCGACAGTGTTCGGCTCGACAGTGTTCGGCTGGATCAGTGTTCGCCTCGACAGTGTTCGGCTCGACAGTGTTCGCCTCAACAGTGTTCGGCTGGATCAGTGTTCGCCTCGACAGTGTTCGGCTCGGTCAGTGTTCGCCTCGACAGTGTTCGGCTGGATCAGTGTTCGGCTGGATCAGTGTTCGCCTCGACAGTGTTCGGCTCGACAGTGTTCGGCTCGACAGTCTTCGCCTCGACAGTGCATCTCAGATTAGTTTGTAGATTCTCAGTAAAAACACCTCGAGGCAAAGCCGTCTTTCCCACGATCCGCTCTAGTCTTTTTATTTTCCTGGAGATTTTCTGTCTGGCCGTCGCATCAGTCTCACTTTATTACTGGGTGCTTTTAATATTTCTCATTCTGCAGTGCAGTTTATGGCTAATCTCACAATCATACAGTCAAACTAACATGTATTCACACACCTTCAACATTTCTCACATTATCACAGTTTATTCGCTATAGTTTCGAAAATGGTGATAAAATATGAGCAGAACTCAGAGTTATGAACTCAGTTGATATTTGACTGGTTTTGTCCGTCCTTCTGTTAGACTGTCTCACACATGAATTATGTTGAATATCTGTCAGCTGTTAAATTTAACTACACAATTAGATAATACCAGTTTAGCTCAACCAATCACCAAGCAATGCTTCATTTTTTTCAGTCTGTGTGTAAAAAGAGCATTAGCAATTAAAGATAAAACACTTCAGCAAAACATGATCAGCTCAAAGTGTCCGAATCATTTCTGCTCCCAAATGTTTATTAATGTCACTGGTAGTCACTGAATATGAAGAGTATTTGTGTATAATATGTCACAGTTTACTTTATTTTGCTCTCCTCACTTACACTAATGAACTATAGTGTCCTGATCACACTAGTGAACTATATCAGAAATTATATCTGGTGTCTGAATTATTTTTGGTTTGACTGTATACAGTAATAAACTCAAAATAATATACTGTTTCTTAATGTATTAGAAGTGTATTATGAACCGGTTGTAGTGCTAGACAGCAGACGCATGTTATTTGATATAAAGCCGCCACACGGGTATTAAATCATATCCCGTTTAGGTTTATCCTGAGAGATTATAACAAGAGCTTAGTTTATTTTATCTGATGGAGAATAAATGAGACTCAATCCTGCAACAGAACACCAGGTCTAGACACACGGTTCTCGATTCTGTGGTGAGGATTCAGTCGAGCTGTATTTCTGTTATACAGTCCAGATCCATTCAAAGCAGAATCAATGATGCAAACTTCATCAAATATCAGATGCGTTCACTGAATCTTACAGGGAGAGTTCAAACACGTATGAAATAGTCATTAATTTATGCTGTTTACAGTGACTCTAAAAAATGCACAAGGAACTGGAACAAGAACACATGTGGGCGGGGCTTGATTGTGTCTGTGGGGAATTGATTGGATGTTTGGATGATTGTGGTTTGCTATTGGCTGATCTCATGTGAGTGACAGGTTATAGCCCCGCCCACATCATCAGAGAAGAGAAGCTGCAAGAGGAACTGATTCTGATTCAACATGAATTTTAAACTATAATAAATGATTCATAATAAATGCTGCAATATTCCAAAGAAAAACATGAATTGTCCATTTTGATTTCATGTTGACTGTAAAGAGGCAGTGCGTCTTCTCTTCCTCAGCCGTTCTTTATTTAGGCCAGAGGACTGTTCCAGTCCAGTTGTGCTGTCAGCGCATTAGTGTGTTTCAGCAGCTCCTTCACACACATCAGACTCTCTGTGCTTCATGATTTCTGCTCTAGACCAAACCTGCTTTGCTTCTTGTGTAACGCGCCGCACCGGCTCAGTGACTGTGTGTCAGAACTGCTCTCTTCGGCTGTGGTCGAGCGTCTCTGACTCGCAAACGTTGTAATCTCAGAACTCGATGTTTTCATCAGCTTGCGATTCGTCTCGGAGTGTCAGTGGCTCTTACTGATCAGATGTGGGGGAAAAGCAAGACTTTTAGTCTCTTAGTTGACTCTTTCATTTCGTTAGATTTGTGATTGTGTGTGTGTAACGTGCTGCATGATCTGTGATGTCATCAGACGTTGTTGTCATGGTAACGGGTCACATGTGGTTTGACTCAGGTATTTTAGACATAATGAAGAATGAGACGCTAATGAGCCGTCGTTTATATAGCCTGTGTTATTATAATATCACTGAGACTAATGCATAAATAGGTAATAGGTTATATTATATACTATTATATGTAATAAAACAAGAATCAACATCAGCTTGGCTTTAGAAGGTGAGAACTGAGGGATCTGAAATGTTGTAACGCGGCGCGGAGATGATGGGGTTTTATTGAACAGATAAACTCATATTTATCTCTCTAACAGAGGTCACTGTACAGCATTATCTACTGTGAACATCAGTCATTATGGTGGTTGTGCTGGAGTTTATTGTCAAGGAAGTATCGTGTTATTAATGTGTAAAACTACAGGCGAGTAACTAAAGACAGAATTTACATTTTGGGGTGAACTAACCAAGTGGAGGAGAGTTCCTGCCTCAAGTGGAGGAGTTCACGAGTGAGGGAAGGATGGAGCGGGAGATTGACAGACGGATCGGTGCAGCTTCTGCAGTAATGCGGTCGATGTGCCGGTCTGTCGTGGTGAAGAAGGAGCTGAGCTACAAGGAGAAGCTCTCGATTTACCGGTCGATCTACGTTCCTACTCTCACCTATGGTCATGAGCTGTGGGTCATGACCGAAAGGACAAGATCCCGGATACAGGCGGCCGACATGAGCTTTCTCCGCAGGGTGGCTGGGCGATCCCTTAGAGATAGGGTGTCTAATGATGTCAAATTTATGTCTAAATGAACTAAATGAAATGGAAAAATGTTGCCTAGGCAAGTAGATTGATATATATATATATATATATATATATATATATATATATATATATATATATATATATATATATATATATTATTATTATTATTTTTATTTCAGTTAACATTTATTTTGAGGTAACAGATTATTTTTTAATTGTGGCGTGCGTAACACATGTGTCCTGCTGTGACATCAGTGTCAGGCCGACTGAATAATCCATGAGGAGCAGCAGCAGAAACTGATGATCAGCAGGACCGACAGATGCTTCATCACTGCAACACATCACACTCTTCCTCAGCGCTTCTGTCCACTCGTACATCTCCAAATATTCTTAAATAAAGATACATTTGAGTGAGTGGGTATGCGCATGTTTGTGTGTGTGAGTGTGAGTGTGTGTGTGTGTGTGTGTGTGTGTGTGTGTGTGTGTGTGTGTGTGTGTGAACTGAACGTCTCCAGCTGGCGGCGCGGGTATAATTTTAGCAGCGCTGCACAGATGTGCTCGTGTTCCTCGTGTTCCTCGTGTGTTCAGTGCTGATCTCACTCTCTGTCTCTCTGTGACTTCAGTCTCATGCTCTGGCTTTAAAGATGACATTATCCCCATTTCACAAGATGTAATATAAATCTTTGGTATCTCCAGAATGTGTCTGTGAAATTTCAGCTCAAAATACCAGATCATTTATTATATCTTGTCAAATTTGCCCCTTTTTGGGTTTGAGCAAAAACTGGCTGTTTTTGTTTGTGTCCCTTTAAATGCAAATGAGCTTTAGCTCCGCCTCCCTTCAGAAGAGGGGGCATGTTTAACTTCTCCACAAGTGTACACAGATGCAGCCGCAAATGTCGGCTGGTGTGTGTAAACATGCAGATTAAGGGCCGGTAATATTATAATAAGATCCTCTTCATAGGTCAGAAGGGGAGCGAAGTCTGATCAGCTTATTTTCCGACATGTTTGCAGAGAAAGGCTCACCAGAACACAGTTACTGGGTTTCACTCTTCATGTTCTCTATGTTGGTAGAAGCACCGGACCGATTATAGCACTTGCACACGGGGAAAGTCAGATTTTCATGATAAGAAGAGCAGACCGGGGCAAGTTGTCACGCGTCTGTATTTCAGTGACATGAGTTTGGGTTCAGTATTAATCACACATGTTTGTTTTCTCCAGCAGTGATTGTGTGTAACAGCCCTGCATCGGGATTTTTTGTTGTTGCTGATTTACACAAAAAAAACCTAATATTACCTCATTTGCAGATGCTGAGATAAAAAAATATATATATAAAAAGTTTTTTTTTCACAAAATGTTTTTTGTACTTGTATAGATTTATCTGCTCTAATGACCTTATGACAACAACTAAATCAGTCAGAAGTGAAACTGTTTTCTGAACTCTGTGTTCTGATGCTGGTGGTTGTTGATCATCCGAGCGGCGGGTTGATGGACTGACTCTAACGAGGACATTGACTGATCATTGACTGACCCGTGTGTGTGTGTGTGTGTGTGTGTGTGTGTGTGTGTGTTTCAGCGAGCAGAGCATCTGTCAGGCCCGCGCCTCCGTCATGGTCTACGACGACACCAGCAAAAAATGGGTGCCGATCAAACCGGGTCAGCAGGGCTTCAGTCGAATCAACATCTACCACAACACAACCAACAACACCTTCCGTGTGGTGGGCGTCAAACTGCAGGACCAGCAGGTGCGTTCACACACACCTCACACACACCTCACACACACCTGCGTTCACACACACCTCACACACACCTGCGTTCACACACACCTCACACACACCTCACACACACCTCACGCACACCTCACGCACACCTGCGCTCACGCACACCTCACGCACACCTGCGCTCACGCACGCGCTCACGCACACCTCACGCACACCTGCGCTCACGCACACCTCACGCACACCTGCGCTCACGCACGCGCTCACGCACACCTCACGCACACCTGCGCTCACGCACACCTCACGCACACCTCACGCACACCTCACGCACACCTCACGCACACCTGCGCTCACACACGCGCTCACGCACACCTGCGCTCACACACACCTCACGCACACCTGTGCTCATGCACACCTCACGCACACCTGCGCTCACACACGCGCTCACGCACACCTCACGCACACCTGCGCTCACGCACACCTCACGCACACCTGCGCTCACGCACACCTCACGCACACCTGCGCTCACACACACCTCACGCACACCTGCGCTCACACACACCTCACACACACCTGTTGGGGATATTTTGGGGATATTTAATTTAATTTTATCAATCAATAAATTCCTCTTGAAACAAACTTTGTTGTATTATTTTAATTTAATACTGTGAAGCTGCTTTGATACAATCTGTATTGTGAAAAGCGCTATACAAATAAACTTGACTTGACTTGACACCTCACACACACCTCACACACACCTCACACACACACCTCACGCAAACCTCACACACACCTGCGCTCACACACACACAGTTCACACACACCTGCGCTCACACACACACAATTCACACACACCTGCGCTCACACACACCTGCGCTCACACACACCTGCGTTCACACACACTAATGCACAAGACACACCTGCGTTCACACACACTAATGCACAAGACACACCTGCGCTCACACACACTAATGCACAAGACACACCTGCGTTCACACACACTAATGCACAAGACACACCTGCGCTCACACACACTAATGCACAAGACACACCTGCGTTCACACACACTGATGCACAAGACACACCTGCGCTCACACACACTAATGCAAAAGACACACCTGCGCTCACACACACTAATGCACAAGACACACCTGCGTTCACACACACTGATGCACAAGACACACCTGCGCTCACACACACTGATGCACAAGACACACCTGCGCTCACACACACTGATGCACAAGACACACCTGCACTCACACACACTGATGCACAAGACACACCTGCGCTCACACACACAGTTCACACACACAGTTCACACACACACCTGCGCTCACACACACCTGCGTTCACACACACTAATGCACAAGACACACCTGCGTTCACACACACTAATGCACAAGACACACCTGCGCTCACACACACTAATGCACAAGACACACCTGCGCTCACACACACTAATGCACAAGACACACCTGCGTTCACACACACTGATGCACAAGACACCTGCGCTCACACACACTAATGCACAAGACACACCTGCGCTCACACACACTAATGCACAAGACACACCTGCGTTCACACACACTGATGCACAAGACACACCTGCGCTCACACACACTGATGCACAAGACACACCTGCATTCACACACACTGATGCACAAGACACACCTGCGTTCACAAGACACACCTGCGTTCACACACACTAATGCACAAGACACACCTGCGCTCACACACACTAATGCACAAGACACACCTGCGTTCACAAGACACACCTGCGTTCACACACACTGATGCACAAGACACACCTGCGTTCACACACACTAATGCACAAGACACACCTGCGCTCACACACACTAATGCACAAGACACACCTGCGTTCACAAGACACACCTGCGTTCACACACACTAATGCACAAGACACACCTGCGCTCACACACACTAATGCACAAGACACACCTGCGTTCACAAGACACACCTGCGCTCACACACACTAATGCACAAGACACACCTGCGTTCACACACACTGATGCACAAGACACACCTGCGCTCACACACACTAATGCACAAGACACACCTGCGTTCACAAGACACACCTGCGCTCACACACACTAATGCACAAGACACACCTGCGCTCACACACACTAATGCACAAGACACACCTGCGTTCACACACACTGATGCACAAGACACACCTGCGCTCACACACACTAATGCACCAGACACACCTGCGCTCACACACACTAATGCACAAGACACACCTGCGTTCACACACACTAATGCACCAGACACACCTGCGCTCACACACACTAATGCACAAGACACACCTGCGCTCACACACACTAATGCACAAGACACACCTGCGCTCACACACACTAATGCACAAGACACACCTGCGCTCACACACACTGATGCACAAGACACACCTGCGCTCACACACACTGATGCACAAGACACACATGCGCTCACACACACTGATGCACAAGACACACCTGCGCTCACACACACTGATGCACAAGACACACCTGCGCTCACACACACTGATGCACAAGACACACCTGCGCTCACACACACTAATGCACAAGACACACCTGCGCTCACACACACTAATGCACAAGACACACCTGCACTCACACACACTAATGCACAAGACACACCTGCGTTCACACACACTAATGCACAAGACACACCTGCGTTCACACACACTGATGCACAAGACACACCTGCGCTCACACACACTAATGCACAAGACACACCTGCGTTCACACACTGATGCACAAGACACACCTGTGCTCACACACACTAATGCACAAGACACACCTGCGCTCACATACACTAATGCACAAGACACACCTGCGCTCACACACACTAATGCACAAGACACACCTGCGTTCACACACACTAATGCACAAGACACACCTGCGTTCACACACACTAATGCACAAGACACACCTGCGCTCACACACACTAATGCACAAGACACACCTGCGTTCACACACAATGATGCACAAGACACACCTGCGCTCACACACGCTAATGCACA
>CM038638.1:37022660-37047660 GCA_021554675.1 Leuciscus idus | reverse complement strand
ATGGAAGAATGCGTTTTTTTTCAAGGTTTTAGGGCCAATAATTCGATTCTTGGTATTTTTCGGAAACTTGTAGGAAATTACTAATCATCCCGTTTTTTATATCAACTATACATTCCTTTAATTTTGTAAAGTGGTAAGTTTCATCAGGCTGTGACTGTGTGTGTGTGAGTGTGTGTGTGTGTGTGTGTGTGTATGTGTGTGTGTGTGTGAGAGAGAGAGAGAGAGTGTGTGTGTGTGTGTGTGTGTGTGAGAGAGAGAGAGAGAGAGAGAGAGTGTGTGTGTGTGTGTGTGTGTGTCAGATGGCGTCGGGTTGCAGTGTTTTCTTGAAACACGAGCTTGAGGAATCGTTGTGTTATAGACGTGTTACAATATTTACCATGTTGATGACAGAGGATCCGCCCGAGAGCATGTTTCTGCAGTGAGGGTTTATATTCCCGACGACCCGCTGTCGGTCACACACACACCGAACGCCACCCGCCGCATACTCTCTGTTATTCCCGACCCGCTCCCGGTCACACACACCGAACGCCACCCGCCGCCTTCAACCATCATGCTCTCTGTTATCACTGGTAGAGTTAAAGGGATCGTTCAGAGTAAAATCCACCTAGGGTCCTTTGCACCATGACCTCGAGCCAAAACTTTTTTCAAAAACATTAAATAATTATTGCACAGTTTTGAGCGGTTGTGTGTGTGTGTGTGTGTGTGTGTGTGTGTGTGTGTGTGTGTGTGTGTGAACATGACAAACACATCAGTGAAGTGCTCCTGTGTGTGTGTGTGTGTGTGTGTCTGAACATGACGAACACATCAGTGAAGTGCTCCTGTGTGTGTGTGTGTGTGTGTGTGTGTGTGTGTATGAACATGACAAACACATCAGTGAAGTGCTCCTGTGTGTGTGTGTGTGTGTGTGTGTGTGTGTGTGTGTGTGTGTGTGTGTATGAACATGACGAACACATCAGTGAAGTGCTCCAGGGTGTGTGTGTGTGTGTGTGTGTGTGTGTGAACATGACGAACACATCAGTGAAGTGCTCCTGTAAAGGTGTGTTTAGATGAGGATACAGCTGTGGTTTACCGGTGTAAGCGCTCCTGCTTCAGGCCTGATGTGTTTCGTCTGGCGTTCTCCTGTTCAGACTCTCAGTCCTCAGCGATGTGACTGATCTGTTCTGAGCTGAACTTCCTCAACACATCTGCCGATGGGATCCATGTGTTTTCCCTTTGAACTCACTTTATTTTCCGGACCCCACTGGCAGACACAGTGTGTGTTCTTGTTTTACCACAGTTATATTTCTGACGCTGCTGCATGTCTCCTTCAGGTCCAGCTGTTCAGCGGCAGCTCCAGAACGGGCCGAACACAGAAGAGCTCGAGGCGCAGAGACGGTAGGAGGAAATGCTCCATATTCACATATACTGCAATATATTACAGCTTTACGGATATTTCCGTTCATGTGGTGTAGAGTGAGGAGTGTGGAGTGTGGAGTGAGGAGTGAGGAGTGTGGAGTGTGGAGTGTGGAGTGAGGAGTGAGGAGTGTGGAGTGTGGAGTGTGGGGAGTGAGGAGGGTGGAGTGAGGAGTGAGGAGTGAGGAGTGTGGAGTGAGGAGTGTGGAGTGAGGAGTGTGGAGTGAGGAGTGAGGAATGAGGAGTGTGGAGTGAGAAGTGTGGAGTGAGGAGTGAGGAGTGAGTAGTGTGGAGTGAGGAGTGTGGAGTGAGGAGTGTGGAGTGTGGAGTGTGGAGTGAGGAGTGAGGAGTGTGGAGTGTGGAGTGAGGAGTGTGGAGTGTGGAGTGAGGAGTGAGGAGTGTGGAGTGTGGGGAGTGAGGAGGGTGGAGTGAGGAGTGTGGAGTGTGGAGTGAGGAGTGTGGAGTGTGGAGTGAGGAGTGAAGAGTGTGGAGTGAGGAGTGAGGAGTGTGGAGTGAGGAGTGTGGAGTGAGGAGTGTGGAGTGAGGAGTGAGGAATGAGGAGTGAGGAGTGAGGAGTGTGGAGTGAGGAGTGAGTAGTGTGGAGTGAGGAGTGTGGAGTGAGGAGTGAGGAGTGTGGAGTGAGGAGTGTGGAGTGTAATAAAGCTGTTTGTGAATGTAAGAGTTTCACAGATAAACAGAGTTTTTGTCTCCTAAAAGAAAGAAGTGATTCTGAACTGAAACGAGTCGTCAGTAATTCAGTCTCACTGATGAACCTGTGTAGGTTTGTAACTAATTTGCATAACGTGGTCTTGATTGGCTGAGCAGCGTCTCTTAGCTTCGCCCTCAAACACTGTAGTGTATCTGAGACTGGAAGAGTTTGGTTCGTGTTGTTCATGTCGAGAAGACGCTGTTTTCTGAGATTGATACGGTAAAACTCTCGCCATCGTCACTGTTCGTATCACTGTGATCAAGAGCTGAGATTTAGATATGATAATGAGCGTTTGCTTTCTGACCAATCAGAGCAGAGCAGCTCTCAGAGAGGCGGAGCTTAGAGAGACTGAATCCTTGATGGAAGTGTTTCAGACACTGAGAGGAAAGAGCTGTTGTAGGAGCCTTTAATATAGCATTATAGGGCACTATAAGTGTGATATGATGAAGCACACGCGTACAGGCGCCCTCTGGTGGGCAGAGGTGGTCATTATTATGATGCTGTGTCAGCTCTTCCACCGTCCCATCATGCATCTGGGTCGCTCCACATCTCTGTGTATTGAGCAGATCTGTGTCATACGCTTCCAGATATGATCGATTCTTCATCTGATATCTGATGCTGTCAGGCTCATTATTCCGTCAGAAATGTTCCTGACCCATTCTACTGATGCATTATGGGTCCCCCGAGTCAATGTCTTCTTATTATAGTGAATACATGATTATGCGATTATAAATGCTGTTCTTATGAACTTTCTGTTCATCAAAGAATCCTGAAAAATAAAATGTAACACAGTTTCCACAGAAATATGACTGTTTTTAACACTGATAATAATCATAAATGTTTCTTGATCATCAAATCATCATATTAGAGTGATTTGTGAAGGATCATGTGACACTGAAGACTGGAGTAATGATGCTGAACATTCAGCTTTGATCACAGGAATAAATTACACTTTACTATATATTCACATAGAAAACAGATGATTTACATTAGAATAATATTTCACAATATTACAGTTTTTTGATCATATAAATGCAGCTTTGATGAGCAGAAGAGACTCTTTCAGAAACTTTAAAAAATCTTAATTAATCCAAACTCTTGACCAATAGTGTAAATATGACACAATGCAGTTTATCATGATTTCTCTTGATGGCATAATTAAAATCCTACATGAAATCTGACTGTTTCGCAGTGTGTGACTGTGTGTGCAGTGCATGATGGGAAGGTTCAGTGTGTTTCTGTGTCTGCAGGCAAATGGAAATGCAGGCGCATATCGAGCGGGAGAGACGATCATCCAACTCAGGTACGAAAACCCTGCGTTACAATATTGCGTGACTCCCTTAAAAACTAACTAATTGCGTTACTTAGTTACTTTTTGGGCAAATGTAAAGGTCGTTTCAGACCAAAATGTAAATAAAAAGTCTGACGGAAATGCAGATTCACTCCTGTACAGACTGTACTGTTCACTGCGGTTCTGGAGAACAGAAGAAGAGGATGCAGGAGAAGAGTGTGTAACACTTCACAAATAAAAACTAAATATCTAAAGTCATTTTTGCTTATGGTTAAACTGAGTCATCGAAGGTCAACAGCAAGTACATTAGTCAATAAAGTGAGATTAAATGCATAAAAGTGTTTACAAGTGAGATGAGTAAATGCACAAATTTAGTCTAGAACTACAATAACCATCATGTTTACACACACACACACACACACACACACGCCTCTGCACTTAAAATTTTTCTCAACATGAGGACAGGAGAGCTGTCAGTCAATAAATGTAATAAAAAGTAACTTGCGTGACTTATTTTAAAAAGTAACTCAGATATTTTGCTGTAATTTTAAAAGTAATGCGTTTCTTTAGTAGTTACTTGACAAAAGTAATCTGATTACATAACTCGAGTTACTTGTTACTGTGTTATTTCCCCAGGTTCCCCGTTTCAGGGTCACCCCGCGGTGCTGTCCGTAGCTCCGCCCATTGCCACGCCCCCTCCGCTGCTGATGGGCGGCCCCTGCCCGCCTCCCCCCCCGCCCGGGCCCCCGCCCCCCTCTGCCGGGGCTCCGCCCCCTCCGCCGCCCCCTTTGCCCGTGTGTGGGTACGGGGGCCCCGGGGCCGCGCAGGACGACGGTCAGGGCCCCACAGGACTCGCCGCCATGATCGCCGGAGCCAAACTGCGCCGCGTCAATCGGGTCTGTCAGAACCTCACTCACTCACTCACAACAACTGCAAAACATGATCATACTCAGCTTCTTTATCGGCATCGAGGGTTCCATGAAGAACCTGGAACATCCATTAGATTAAGAAATGCTCTAAAACATGCTTTTTTTAATAAGATTATTTAGGTTTTTACGTGATAAATAACTCAACCCCTGGGTTGTTACGTCTGACCCAGGACCTGGGTAACACAAAAACTACCATAAACACTGAAAAAATAACCCCCAAAAATGTACCCTAAAGGCTCAACCCAGATGTAGAGTGTAGAGCAGGGGTCGGCAAGTAACTTTGGCCGCGGGCCAATATTTTTTTTAGCCAGTAGATGGCGGGCCAGCTACACGGAGTAGGCCTATGGATATAAATTAAATACTCTATTTTTACTATTAAACTACTAAATATTGGAAATAGAACTAATTAAAAACAGATTACAGGCATTTTAATAAAGGTGTGAATAGCAATCATGCCTCATTCGCTTACAGTCCGACTTTTGAACTTTATTCCTTTTCTTTATTATTATTTATTCGGGACACACACATACACACCTGAGGTTTAAGGAGTTCTGCGCGGGACTGTTTTTTTTTCCCCGTCCCGCTCCCACAAGGTTCTATTCAGCAACCGCTTAAAATACACTCTGTGTTCTCCCGCTTTATTCCCCGGAGTCCCGTCCGCTACCGTCTTTATAATTTAATCCCGTGCCGCATTATTCCTTATGGGCGTTTCACACAGTATTCGGCGGTGAGATCGCCGCGCGGCTGCGGCTTTTCTCAAGTTTCATTTTAGTTCAGGAAATAAATAATGGAAAAACAAGTCGTTTTTCATTTTTTTATTTTTGGTTTTAATTTGAAAAAACGATTGAACGAATGATCCACAGGGCCGATTTGTAAACCGTTATTGTAAAATAAAAATAGGCTTAAAAAAAAAAAAAAAAGGACTTCCAAAATAATCCGGCGGGCCAGAAAATATTGCTGGCGGGCCAGTTTTGGCCCGCGTGCCGCCTATTGCCGACCCCTGGTGTAGAGTATAGAACCAGAACTCCAAAAACACATCCCACATTCTGCATGAAATCCCTAAAGAAGGAAGTAACTGACGGAGAGCGCGGTGTGTCCTCAGCCTGAGGAGAACTCCTCTTCCGGAGCCAAGAGTGAAGCCAACCGGACAAGTGGCGGGAGTGGAGGCCTGATGGAGGAAATGAACGCACTGCTCGCACGCAGGTGAGGACACACACCACAGATGATGATTGACAGGTCACTGCTGAGTAGCTCCGCCCACTCTCATCGGCACTGTCACTCACACACCCTGTTTGTTTCCCATGACAGACGGAAAGCAGCGGATGAGAAGAAGGATGGAGACAGCCAAACCGTGAGTGCACAGCTGACCTGATGATTGCAGAGCGTTATTATCAGGAGTGATATAGACAATCACAAGTTTGATTTCTGATTCCTTCAGTAATGATAATGAACTTCTATGAAAAAGCGAATTAAAAAAAAATCCAAAGTTAAAATTAAAAAAAGTGTCTGCACAATTTATCAAAGTAAAGCTCAAATCATGATCATCTCTGAGTTTAATGTGCAGTGTAGGAATATATTGTGAGCTAGATTGATTTTATTTACACATTCCTACAATTGGACAGAAGTTACAAAAATTCAAGAATTTAAGACATAAATAATATATTAGTATTAGACCTAGAATTATCTATCATAATATCATATATTTTTTTAAAAATTTTACATGACTATTGTAATGTACAACAGTAGTTCTGTACATTTATATCTTAATTTGTATAATTAGCCAACACAATAATAATATAATAATAAAAAGACCTTTACATGTGGGAGTTAGGGCACTGTTTATAAATCATTTTAATTGAAAACCATATTTGAATAAAACTTGCTAAAAAAACATCTTATCATGTGATCATTAACTGTGAACATGCACTCAAAAAATAATTATGCATTTTAAATTGCAAACATAAACAAACTCATAACCTTCATGTGATGCATATTCATCCGTCATACAGTAGATGAGACCGCTCAGAGTTTCATAATAGTGATCATAATCTAAATGTGCTTTAAATAGGTGTATTATTAATTAATCCAATTTGTTTCAATCTCATATATTTTAACTGATTTAATATTGCTTGTTCCACAGCACAGTATGATGATCATGCTTTTAACTGAATAAATGTAATTGTTTTCACAATGAACAGATGCATTCTGATTCTAATCAAGTTTGAAAATATGATTAATATGATTATAGGCTTTTGTTGAGCGTTGTTGAATGATTGAAGTATTAATATTAATATTGCGCATGACGGGGTTGTGATGTCAGTGTTATTGCCTTGAATGATTCTGATGTCTTACAGGACGACCTGAACTCTCGTGGGCAGAACGCTTCAGGTAATACACACATGACATCATCATAAACCACATTTACACTGCAGATCTCTTCTTTAGCAGTGACCCGTGTCCCATATCTGCACTCACACCACAGACAACAAACAACATGTCACTGAAAGCTCATTTTTTGAGATATCAACCACAACTTGTTTAGATTTATGGCTTTGATTCACCATCCGCTAGCATCTCCTCACCATCCGCTAGCATCTCCTCACCATCCGCTAGCATCTCCTCACCATCCGCTAGCATCTCCTCACCATCCGCTAGCATCTCCTCACCATCCGCTAGCATCTCCTCACCATCCGCTAGCATCTCCTCACCATCCGCTAGCATCTCCTCACCATCCGCTAGCATCTCCTCACTATCCGCTAGCATCTCCTCACCATCCGCTAGCATCTCCTCACTATCCGCTAGCATCTCCTCACCATCCGCTAGCATCTCCTCACTATCCGCTAGCATTTCCTCACTATCCGCTAGCCTCTCCTCACCATCCGCTAGCATCTCCTCACCATCCGCTAGCATCTCCTCACCATCTACTAGCATCTCCTCACCATCTACTAGCATCTCCTCACTATCCGCTAACATCTCCTCACTATCCGCTAGCATCTCCTCACTATCCGCTAGCCTCTCCTCACCATCCGCTAGCATCTCCTCACCATCTACTAGCATCTCCTCACCATCTACTAGCATCTCTTCACTATCCGCTAACATCTCCTCACTATCCGCTAGCATCTCCTCACTATCCGCTAGCCTCTCCTCACCATCCGCTAGCATCTCCTCACCATCTACTAGCATCTCCTCACCATCTACTAGCATCTCCTCACTATCCGCTAACATCTCTTCCTATCCGCTGGCTGCCTGTGCCCTGAACACACTGTAGAAAGCGCGGTCTCTGTAGACAGCCCAGGCTACGTTTTGTTTGACAATACAAGAAGTGACGTCACCCAGCATCGCTTAGAGCACTTCAGCAATAATCTGCCAAACTTCACTCTCTGTGTGTGTGTGTGTGTGTGTGCAGACGGAGCGAAGAAGCCGTGGGACCGAGCGAACTCAGCCGAGCGATCGTCGCTGGTGTCCAGGTGAGAGCAGGAGCGTTCACAGGAACACACACTGTTTAACACACACACTACACGCCTGGATCATGTGACGCGTTTGCATCCGCAGGGTTCGTCCCGTGGGAAGCATCGGAGACTCCGACGCCTTAGACTTCGACAGGATGAAACAGGTACAGATCGAGCGTTTGTGATGCGCTTCTCTGCGCTCTTACTCACACGTGTTCTCATCCACAGGAGATCCTGGAGGAAGTCGTTCGGGAACTGCACAAGGTGAAGGATGAGATCATTGACGGTACGTGGACTGAGTTCTTGTGTGTTTATGTGGCGTATCCAGGGTTTGAAATGAACTTTTTATATATTATAAAATTTGGATTTCATACATTCATTTCTTATTCAGACAAAATCCTGTCATCCTCCCTCTTTCATCCTTTTCACCAAACATGTGTTTAGGTGGACAGATCAATACAGAAAACATAAAAAAAAATGTAGGATGTAGGAATAACCAAATTATTTTTAATCTTCGCTATTGCTTCAATGCAAATGAACAAGCGTGCCGTTATTTGTAGCGTAGTGACGTGTGTGTTCAAGTAAGCAGATATGAGCAGATTCTGCGCAATACGCTGTATTTAATATATCATGACGACTCGCGAGTTGAGTATTTGCGCTAAATCTGCTCAATACCCTGTATTTAATATATCATGACGACTCGCGAGTTGAGTATTTGCGCTAAATCTGCTCAATACGCTGTATTTAATATATCATGACGACTCGCGAGTTGAGTATTTGCGCTAAATCTGCTCAATACGCTGTATTTAATATATCATGACGACTCGCGAGTTGAGTATTTGCGCTAAATCTGCTCAATACCCTGTATTTAATATATCATGACGACTCGCGAGTTGAGTATTTGCGCTAAATCTGCTCAATACGCTGTATTTAATGTATCATGACGACTCGCGAGTTGAGTATTTGCGCTAAATCTGCTCAATACGCTGTATTTAATGTATCATGACGACTCGCGAGTTGAGTATTTGCGCTAAATCTGCTCAATACGCTGTATTTAATATATCATGACGACTCGCGAGTTGAGTATTTACGCTAAATCTGCTCAATACGCTGTATTTAATATATCATGACGACTCGCGAGTTGAGTATTTGCGCTAAATCTGCTCAATACGCTGTATTTAATGTATCATGACGACTCGCGAGTTGAGTATTTGCGCTAAATCTGCTCAATACGCTGTATTTAATGTATCATGACGACTCGCGAGTTGAGTATTTGCGCTAAATCTGCTCAATATGCTGTATTTAATGTATCATGACGACTCGCGAGTTGAGTATTTGCGCTAAATCTGCTCAATACGCTGTTTTTAATATATCATGATGACTCGTGAGATGAGTATTTGCGCTAAATCTGCTCAATACGCTGTATTTAATATATCATGACTCATGAGTTGAGTATTTGCGCTAAATCTGCTCAATACGCTGTTTTTAATATATCATGATGACTCGCGAGTTGAGTATTTGCCATAGACTGTAAAAAAATATGGACGTAGTGTCCGTGACGTCACCCGTAGGTTTCTGAAGAGCATTTTTGAAGCCTAAAGTGGGCGGAGCCGGCCGTCGCCATCTTGGCCTTGCGTCACTCCCGGATAACAGAAAATGGGCAAAGAGGCGGGGCGGGGCGGGTGGGGAGGTAATGCTATGCTATATGCTACTGCTATATGCTACTGACAGTACCAAGTCTGCGACTGCACAGGGCCTCGCGCTAAAGTGACAGTTGATGATGTAAAGCCAATTAAAAGTTCCTGTTTTTGCCCTTCGAAATATTATAATAGTTAAAAGACATGGCAACAAGTGAGACTGTGTATCGTGATTCTGTACTATTCTGCTATTTGAAAATGTATATGCAGTAACTTAATATTACTCTGAGAGAGTGTGTGTGACAGTGATTTATGTGCATACATGTCAGTCACTCTTTTTTTATAGTGTATGGTCCGTCAGCGCGGCATCGCTCGTCAAGTTCGTAGAGAGCTTATTCAGTCCATTTTAAATTCTGATTTTGGCCGCCTCTCAAATGGGTTAAACCATAGATATATTAACGTTACCTATGAAGTTCAAGTAAATGCGCTGGAAATCCGCGCTCATGTAAGGATGTGCATTTATTGCATGGACGGAGAAAGCGCCGACACCTGCAGGATTTCATCTGACGGTACATAAACATATTATAATCCATCTGTTCCGTGAGAGCAGAACGAACGAGCCTTTATTGACGTTTTTAAATCTGAAAACTCCAAAAAGCAACGAAATTGTCAGACATCCATTAGTGCATGTTCACAGGGGAAAACAACTGAAATACAGCGCTGGTTGCTCTCTCGAACGATACTCGATGACAACGACGGAATCCGAAGTAATGGGTGTATTAAATTGTATGAAATAATCCCGAAAAAAAGCACAAACACTGCAGAGATGGCAAGTTCAGCAGCTAAAATTTGCTGAGGTGAAGTGAGTAGTGACGCGGCTAACAGCAAACAAACGGTTAGCATTGACATCAGCGGGAATCCACCTGTCACTCTAGTGGACACACCCTTAATTATGCAGAACTTTAAATATTAATCAACTAAACGGATGATTTATAAAAAAATTCACCCCCCTCACAGTTGTTATGAAGGGCAAAATTAGCTGTATAGACCAAAGCCACATACAGACACCAGGCTGTAAACACGTTTTTTTCTGCTGTAAAATTTGGCATTTTAACATGGGGGAGATACAGATTTGACTCACTTTTGACACCAGCCTCAAGCGGCCAGTCAACGAATTGCAGTTTAACTTACTTCCGTGTTGGTTTCAAGAGAGAGACGGGGAGGTTGCCGCTTGGTATTTGCGCTAAATCTGCTCAATACGCTGTATTTAATATATCATGATGACTCGCGAGTTGAGTATTTGCGCTAAATCTGCGCAATACCCTGTATTTAATATATCATAATGACTCGCGAGTTGAGTATTTGCGCTAAATCTGCTCAATGCGCTGTATTTAATATATCATGATGACTCGCGAGTTGAGTATTTGCGCTAAATCTGTGCAATGCGCTCTATTTAATATATCATGATGACTCGCGGGTTGAGTATTATCATGACGACTCGCGAGTTGAGTATTTGTGCTAAATCTGCTCAATACGCTGTATTTAATGTATCATGACGACTCGCGAGTTGAGTATTTGCGCTAAATCTGCTCAATACGCTGTATTTAATATATCATGACGACTCGCGAGTTGAGTATTTGTGCTAAATCTGCTCAATACGCTGTATTTAATATATCATGATGACTCGCGGGTTGAGAATTTGTGCTAAATCTGCTCAATACGCTGTATTTAATGTATCATGACGACTCGCGAGTTGAGTATTTGTGCTAAATCTGCTCAATACGCTGTATTTAATGTATCATGACGACTCGCGAGTTGAGTATTTGTGCTAAATCTGTGCAATGCGCTGTATTTAATATATCATGATGACTCGCGAGTTGAGTATTTGCGCTAAATCTGCTCAATACCCTGTATTTAATATATCATGATGACTCGAGAGTTGAGTATTTGCGCTAAATCTGCGCAATACCCTGTATTTAATATATCATGACGACTCGCGAGTTGAGTATTTGTGCTAAATCTGCGCAATACCCTGTATTTAATATATCATGATGACTCGCGAGTTGAGTATTTGTGCTAAATCTGCTCAATACGCTGTATTTAAAGGTATAGCGGAGGATCTTTCCAAATTTTAGATAAGACCCGCCCTCTCCACTTTTTGAAAAGTTTGATTGATTCACCAGAATGATTGACAATTAGGAGGACCAATAGTTTAGACTACCCACCAGGAAGTAAAACATCCTCCGCTATACCTTTAATATATCATGATGACTCGCGAGTTGAGTATTTGTGCTAAATCTGCTCAATACGCTGTATTTAATATATCATGATGACTCGCGAGTTGAGTATTTGCGCTAAATCTGCGCAATACGCTGCATTTAATATATCATGATGACTCGCGAGTTGAGTATTTGCGCTAAATCTGCGCAATGCGCTGTATTTAATATATCATGATGACTCGCGAGTTGAGTATGTGCTAAAATCTGCACAGATTTGACTTACAAGAACTTCACCAGCAAAGCGAGTAAACATAAATAACGCCAAATTGGCTCGTGATTTGACAGCGTTTCCCGTCACAGTTGATTTTTACCCGCATTTGGCGGGTGTTCATTTCAAACCCTGAGCGTATCGTGCGAAACTGACGGTGTTTGCTCTTGTTTTCCAGCCATTAGACATGAACTCAGTAGAATCAGCACGACATAATGTCCATGTTTCCCGAGAGCCAAACCCACTGTAGCCGAGGAAGAGGAAGAAGAAGAGGAAGAAGAAGAAGAGGAAGAAGAAGTAGAGGAGAAGGTTACGCCGTATTAAAGTCCACAGACGCTAATGCTAATGCTAACGCGGCTCTAACGCGGCGAGGGACACTTGCACTGACCTTACTGTTCTCTGGAAGAAACTGAAGAAACTACACAAGTGTTTTTATGAGGTGTTGTTCTGTTCATTTTCTCTGCATTATTATTATTTTTTTATTATTATAGCTGTAGTAGTAGTGTTTTCATGTACATTACCATTCAAAAATTGTTATGGTTTTAAAAGAAGTCTCTTCTGCTCACCAAGGCTGTATTTATTTGATTAAAAATACATAAAAAACTGTAATATTGTTAAATATTATTCTAATGTAAATCATCTGTTCTCTATGTGAATATATAGTAAAGTGTAATTTATTCCTGTGATCAAAGCTGAATTTTCAGCATCATTACTCCAGTCTTCAGTGTCACATGATCCTTCACAAATCACTCTAATATGATGATTTGATGATCAAGAAACATTTATGATTATTATCAGTGTACAGGATTCTTTGATAGAAAGTTCAAAAGAACAGCATTATCTGAAATAGAACTTTTGTAACAATTTAAATGTCTTTACTGTCACTTTTGATCAGTTTAACTCATCCTTGATGAATAAAAGTATTGATTTATTTTATCCCCCCCGCCCCAAAAAAACATTCTTACTGACCCCAAACTTTTGACTTTAGTGTTTGATATTAAAAAAGCTTTTCAACTGTCTATTCATCAAAGAATCCTGGAATAAAAATGTAAATGACTGTTTTCAACACTGATAATAATCATAAATGTTTCTTGAGCATCTAATCATCATATTAGAGTGATTTCTGAAGGATCATGTGACACTGAAGACTGGAGTAATGATGCTGAAAATTCAGCTTTGATCACAGGAATAAATTACACTTTACTATATATTCACATAGAAAACAGATGATTTACATTACAATAATATTTCACAATATTACAGTTTTTTATGTATTTTTAATCAAATAAATACAGCCTTGGTGAGCAGAAGAGACTCTTTTAAAAACATTAAAAATCTCACTGATCCAAAACTTTTGACTGGTAGTGTACAGTAGACGTAGGAATGAATAATAATAATAAAAATGATAATAATAATAATTGCACATGACTTTTAGTATTTTTTATTGCTCTTATTTTTTTTCCTTTGCATTTGTTAAAAGATTAATAATTTCTCGTTACCTCTCAGTACATTTTTTAAAAAGTTTTTTTTTTATCTTTTTTTGCCATAAAAATATGTATTTAATCACCGAATGAGAGTTTTTGTCGGATCTCAACCGTTATTATTTCCGTCTGATGAAGAAACGCCGGAGTATTTGTGATCATGTTGTTAATAAAATGTTTATTGGCTGCAAGGATATGGTGAAGTATTGTTCTGTTTTATGATTTCTCTTTTTGACCAAGTGCTTCCTGGTTTTGAAAAAAAAAGAAAAAAAAGAATAAATAAAAGATATATGTGACATTTGAAAAGAACTGAAATAAAACTGTGACGGATGTGTTGGATGAAGTGTGAGTGTTTCTTTAAGAGCAATCTTCTGACCTTCAAATAAAGCAGAAACAATATTCATAAATGACAGAAACACCTGCATCTGTTTCTGCTGACATTTGACTTTGTCTAAAACTCACAACACTAGAAAATATTAACATAATAACTAAATCAAATATATATATATATATATATATATATATAACTACATTTTAATATTTATTAAAATATTAATTATGTTATTTTTTGTATAAAATTTGACATTTAATATTAAACTTTAATTAACAGTAATACACAATGAAAATCTGGATTTTAAAATAATAATAATAATAATAATAATACAATTAGAGTTTCTGGTGACATTTATTTTCAGTTCAGAAATGATTAATATTGAAAATTAAATCAATCATAGATTCAATCATTCAGATTCAACTCAATTTGAATTTATATTAATATAGTGAAAATCTGGATGATTATAATAATTACATGATAATATATTAAAAAGTAAAAATAACACAGTTACAATATATTACACTAATATATCAATAAGAGATTTATTGTTGGTTCAGAAACGAAAACCCACAAACCATAGAAAAATAACAATATTTTCAAAATCATATTTTTATATATTCAAACAACTCAATATGTATTCAATATATTTGTTTAGTTATTTATTATAATCTGGGACCATACACATTAATAATACACGGAGAAGGATGTAAAATGTGCCAGATTTAATTCAATTCACATTTATTTGTAAAACACTTTTCACAATACACACAATTTCAAAGCAGCTTTACAGAAAGTGCATGAGTCTATATTACAGTTTACAGAGATCAGTTATCAGAGGAGACTGTGTAAGTTATGTATTTCAGAAATGTACATATACAAATTCACAGTTAGCTAGAAATGTATTCATTTAAACAATGTAATTAAGGCAGAAACAGCTACTTAGCCAAATTGGCCTGTGTTTATCAGGATTTTAAAATTAAAATAATTTAATGAACACAATTAATACATTCAAATGTACACAACACGCATATAGCAAAACAAAATACATTTGTTGTCTTTACACGGATATACAGCCACTATGCGCGTGCACGCGAGCCCGACAGCCTCCTCTCGCGAGATTTGGAAGTGGAGCGTAGTAGTGGCGACGTGAATTCATGCGAGAAGTGGAGAGTTATTTGTGTTAACGGAGAGTGTGCGGGTATCAGGGGGTGTGTTGTGTTTGTGTGTATATGTGTGTGTTTGCGGGGCAGCGAGCGAGCGATTCGTGCGTTTAACGCAACAGCTAAAGCGAGCAAGCTGGCGGACTTCAACATGGCATCGGGCGAGACGCTGTACATCGAGGCGGACGGCTCGGAGATGCCCGCGGAGATCGTGGAGCTGCACGAGATCGAGGTGGAAACCATCGAGACTACGGTGATCGGCGGGGACGATGAGGACGAGCACCAGCCCATGATCGCGCTGCAGCCGCTGGGCACCGACGACCCGGGTCAGGTCCACCATCAGGAGGTGATCCTGGTCCAGACCCGGGAGGAGGTGGTCGGAGAGGACGACGGCTTCGAGGACCAGATCCTCATCCCGGTGCCCGTTCCCGGCGCGGAGGACGAGTACATCGGCCAGACTCTGCTGACAGTCGCGGGGAAGAGCTCCATGGGGCGGGTGGGGAAGAAAGCGGGTTCGGTGGGGAAGAAAGCTGGGAAACGGAGTTACCTGAGCGCGGCGGAGGCCAGCGGGAGGAAGTGGGAGCAGAAGCAGGTGCAGATCAAGACTCTGGAGGGCGAGTTCTCCGTCACGATGTGGGCATCGGGTGAGTGAGTGAATCTCTAGTGCCAGCAGGGCGTTGTCCGTCCGCAACACGTCCTCGATCCTTTTCATCTCTGAGACGTCTTCGCACCGAGAACGCGAGCGCATCGGTCCGGCTGTTTTTGTTTTGAACGGAGGCCATGTTTGTATCAGTCGATGGGCGCCGCCATGTTCCCCGAGTCCAGTATGGCGGCCCGTAAACATGGCGACCGTGCAGCGGGTTGAAGATGGCGCGAGCGCGCGGCAGATGCTGAGTGTAGGCCGCGCGCGCTGCGGTTCCAGGAGACCGTTAAAGACCGTTAAACAGTCGCGCGGTTTGAATATCAGATTCAGCGGGATGCGCTCGCGCCACTTTACATTTAAAAATATGAGACGGTTGATCACTTTTTTTTTTTTTAACGTTTGGACCTGAAAGAAGCTGTGAAGAAGACCGAACTACTGTTGTGCGTGTGTTTACTAACTTAACTTACCTCTGCGGATCTACTTTTACGTGGTTAAAAGATTCAAATGTCAGATTTATAGCAGAAATCATCGCGCGTTTGTGTTTATTTGGACTTGGTTTAAAAGTGGCTTGGAGGACCCGGATGTGTCGCTGAGGTCGTTCGTGTAGAACCGGAGCTCCGGAGCGTATTAAACTCCACGACATCTCGAATCGTTGACTCTTTTGAACCCTTAATCATTCGGCTTTGTGTTTCAGATGACAAGAAGGACATCGATCATGAGACTGTGGTGGAGGAGCAGATCATCGGGGAAAACTCTCCTCCGGATTATTCCGAGTACTTGACGGGAAAGAAACTCCCGCCTGGAGGAATCCCGGGAATCGACCTGTCAGACCCGAAACAGCTGGCAGAGTTCGCCAGGTCAGAGACTCTCACGGTCACTGCTGAATAAAACCACTAAATGTGCAGGATTCACTTTAAAGGTAACCTGCTGTGTGTGATATATCAGGATCATAAATGAATCTGGACTCGGGGGGCAAAGTAAGTGCTTCCGATATTAAAATGTGGGCAGAGAACTGTTTGGATATAAAGTAGGGGTGTAACAATACCCTCGTGTCACGATTCGATATTATTGCGATAATCCAAGACATATGGTTAAAGGTTAACAAAAAATTAACTGTTGATTAAAATGCTAAATTTGATATTACATTGTGGTTGTAAATGAGTAGATTTAGGCTTGGACTTGGTGCTGGAAACCCAAAGCACAGGATAATAGAGACACCAGAATAAAAGATGAATGATTCTGAAGCTGAAAACAGAATTATTTTAGACGAATCTGCTTGCACTCTTTCACTGTCTAGATATATTTAAAATAATGTAGGCCACTTTTTACTGGTAACATAAGCATTATCAGGACCCACAAATATTCCCCCAATGCATTATTATACACTATATTCAACATTTTATATAGTAGCAGGGCTCCAGACTAACTTTTTTTATTAGGAGCGCTGTAGCCCCTGACTTAAAATTTTAGGAGCGCAAGCAGAAAATTTAGGGGCACATCTTAAATCACCTTGCAATGCAATTATTCACATTTCCCCCAAAAATAACTGTATTACTGACAAATGCTTTGATAATAAATAGACTTAACGTACAGAAATTACAATGTGCAGTTTTATTTTAAGTTCAGAGGGCTCCAGACTAACATTTGAGGGCAGCGGCACTAAGTTCTACAGAAAGTATCTGGTAGCACTGTGGGATGACAAAGCACTGAGCTTAATTTGAGGTGTAGATAAAATTAACTTGAACTATTATCATTCATAATGTCTTAATATTAATTCAATAGCAAAATGAGTGACAAAATAGATATTAGGGATTGAAAATAGCCAATAAGCGCCCTCAGCAGCTATGTTTACAATGGTAATTTAATTTTATTTATTTTTTTAAATAAGTGTGAGTTTTCCTACTTCTTGAAACTTTTAGTTTTATAAATAGAGACAATCTTTAAAGGTTGAACAAAAAATGTTTTGGTCAACACATTAAAAATAACATTTAAATATGATATTATAGTTTTGAAGTGCTGGAAAAAGATATGTGTAGGCTACTGTTATAACCACAGTATACCGTTACAGTTAGTGTTACTACATTAAATCCATGGTGAATGTTGCTGATCTGTGGACCTAAAGCCTTCTATAACTTGTTCGTTCATGGCACATGTTTCTCCTGGTTTCCACGTTAGCGCTGTTTGATCTGATATGGTTTATAACAGAGAATTCTGCGTTGAATCTGAATGTTTCTCACTGGATCTCGCAACGATGTTATTAATTCTGTCGCGAACTCAATGGATTTCTTCACTGGATGTCCACAATGTGACGGTGTTGCGTGATCGAGATCCGCCCGCGACTGGCGAGAGAAGCTCTGCGCTGTCTATTATTGGTTCGAACTATTAAACGGTCCGTGACGCAGAAATGAGTAGCGCAGTTTTTTTCCGCTTTCATTTTGTTTTGATTTATTAACATGTCACGGAATACTCTATGCTTGAGGCTGAGAATGTGTCTAACTAGCATATTGTGTTTAAACTGCAAAGTGCCTGCACTGTCTGCAAACTTCGTTTTCCCCGCAGTTCTGGGATAGCGACTGCAACATTCGCAGTTCATTAAGTTCGTCTCCTTACAGTACCTCAACCAGCTGAATTCTCGCAGCCAGTCTTCCCGAAAATGGTGGGTTCGGGCCTTTATCACCTCACAAACCTCTGATTCTGAATCATCATCCGGCTGTGTCTGTGACATTGATATTTGTCTCCGTCTCCTTCCCACGGACGTTTACGCGCGCTCGATTATCTCTAGGACCCTCCCCCTCCACACATTAGCCAGTTACAGTGGCCATTCCCAATTCTTCTCACACTCATTGGCCTGCCACACATTCCGGATTCATTGACGCGCCCCTTCCGTTTAACGTGTAAAAACAAAACAAATTTACTGGTCGCACATGTGCGACTGGATGAAAAATTCAGTCGCACACTCTCAAATTTTGGTCGCAAAATGCGACCATTTGGTCGCAGTCTGGAGCCCTGAGTAGTTTAATGTAGTACTAACACTAAAACTATGTAAACTTGAACATTTTCACACAGTAATTTTCATTTTGGGGGAACTATCCACGGTACATATTGTTGCTTTTTTGTATTGTGATATATTATGACATGATATATTGTTACACCCCTAATATAAAGTGCAGCTGTCAGATCATATCTGTATTTATTTACTGTCTTAGATGTGAATCTGATGAAACTTTGAAGTCAGCTTGTGATCTGTGTGGATTAGGGCTGGGTATTGTTTAAAAAAATTCAATTTTAAGATCGATACCGGTACTTTGACTTCGATACCGGTTCCTGAACGATACTTTTTTTTCGACACCAGTTTTATGAAATCCGTTTTAACAAGATTATATTAAATATTACCTTAAAAACAAAAAAAAAACCTTTGGTTTTATTTTTTCAGTTTGTTGACTTTTTTTTTTATAGACTCAATAACTCATATATGCCACTGGGGGGTGGAATATATGCCTCGCGCATAAAGCTTAACACAAATCACTGGCAAAAGTAGCCTAATGATTATGAATGTGCTGAGAAAAAATAGCAAGGATACATTTTAATTGTTTTTTTTCATAAACTAGTGTTTTCTGAGTCTGTGTTGACGTTGCTGACTCGTCATCTCCGCAGTATAACGAACACACGTGCCTATAGAGAGAAATTCACCTTTCATTTGGATTACATAATCAGAGAGTATTTGTCTTCGAATCGTCCGTTTAAAAGTAGACATCTCAAGCTTTCCATATGCCTGTTTCTCATGTCTGTGAGGCAAGTATCCTATACGCAGAGTTGGCAGCAATTATCTTCTCGCAAATATTGCATCGCGTGCTGTTAGCATCAAACCTGGTGAAATGTCGCCACACTTTTGATCTTTTCCACATCTTTTCCATCGATGGCGTTTGGAACGCGTACACACTACAGCCTCACGTAACCGGCGTATTGACGTAAACTCGTGTTTTTCCTTGATGTCTCGCCACAGCCAATCATTCTGCATGCTTATTGGCTCACTGACGTTGATGAGATTGACCCCTTAGGTATCAAAATTTGTTACAGAACAACAAGAGTTTTTTTGATACTCAATTTGGTCGGTGCCTAAAAAGAATCGAACTCGATACCCAGCCCTAGTGTGGATGCAGTGCCAATATCAGTTTCTGTGAAAACCTTTTTTTATTCATGTTTATCTTTTTGAAAGACATTAAACTGCAAGTAATAGGACGTAGGTCTTCTGAGATGGTTTGGACACAGCATGTTTTTACGTGACATTTACTATGTTAGTTGTTTTGTTTCTCAGCCCCTTCGGTAACAGTGGCGGTCATTTTGCTCGTAGTCCCGTTCGGTAAGTCTAAGATTGGGGAATAACGTTACACTGGTCACATGAGGGGCTTTTTATTGGTCACTATAGAGTGTCACTGGGTAACTGCATCGACAAAGGGTGGAAGTGTTCTGAATATAATGAGCATTCTGGGTAATCTGTGATATTTGAGCATTGTCATCGTGTTTGTCTAGAATGAAGCCGAGGAAGTTCAAGGAGGACGACGCGCCTAGAACGATAGCCTGTCCACACAAGGTGAGCGGATCCATCCGTTTGTTTTCATCCGATCAAGGCTTGACGTGTGCAAACCGGTGTTTCTCTGCTGTGTTTCTCACAGGGATGCACTAAAATGTTCAGGGATAATTCAGCCATGAGGAAGCACCTTCACACGCACGGCCCGCGGGTTCACGTGTGCGCCGAGTGCGGAAAGGCCTTCGTGGAGAGCTCCAAATTAAAGCGCCATCAGCTGGTTCACACTGGAGAGAAACCCTTCCAGGTACGCCATCATGCACTCTATAAAATAAAGGTTCTTCATTGGGTCATTGTGGAAAATGGGCTCTTTTAGATGCCGCCCTAAAAATGATCCTCCTCAAGTGAGGGACCCCTGCTTTAGATTATTAAAATGTTCTTCACGCTATGAAAAACACGGTCCTTTTAACAGGGTGTCCGCGCGGTAGTAAAAGGTAGTAAAAATAATCTACCAAAATTAAGGCCCTTGAAAGGTAGTAAAGGTAACAAACGCAATTTGACTCATCATCACCACCTCAATATATGATTTTCCATTTTTTTGCTTAAAGGTATAGCGGAGGATCTTTCCAAATTTTAGATAAGACCCGCCCTCTCCACTTTTTGAAAAGTTTGATTGATTCACCAGAATGATTGACAATTAGGAGGACCAATAGTTTAGACTACCCACCAGGAAGTAAAACATCCTCCGCTATACCTTTAATATTTGTGTCTCCATATTTTAACTTCATCTAGCATAATTAAAAAATATATACGGTGCTAACAGGACCTGACGGGCTCGACATTAACGCTTGTCCGGGACAAGTGGATTTTTTTGAAGGGACAAGTAAAAGAGAATTTTACTTGCCCGACCGGACAAGTAGCCTGATTAAACGTCAATAACAAAAAAAATAAAAATAACTAGGGAATCACTAAAATGAGAGAATGATTCTGATTGTATTTATATTTATTGTAAGTTGCGATCGATAGTGGATGCATTACTGACGGTAACAAGGTTGCGCTGTTGAGGCTCGCGCAGCCTCTCGAGGAGAAATCCAAACAAACGTAAATGACAATACTTAATGATAACAAATAAACATTAGTGTACCTAATATGTATGATGGGTGTGACAGTGTCACACTTATTAGTAAGTAGTAAGTGGTGCTTTACATTTACATTATGCTATTTCTACGTCATTACGCTATTTCTACGTCATTACGCTATTTCTACGTCACTACGCTATTTCTACATCACTACGCTATTTCTACATCACTACGCTATTTCTACGTCATTACGCTATTTCTACATCACTACGCTATTTCTACTTCATTACGCTATTTCTACGTCATTACGCTATTTCTACATCACTACGCTATTTCTACGTCATTATGCTATTTCTACGTCATTACGCTATTTCTACGTCATTACGCTATTTCTACATCACTACGCTATTTCTACGTCACTTCGCTATTTCTACGTCATTACGCTATTTCTACATCACTTCGCTATTTCTACGTCATTACGCTATTTCTACATCACTTCGCTATTTCTCCATCATTACACTATTTCTACATCACTTTGCTATTTCTACATTACGCTATTTCTACATCATTACGCTATTTCTACATCATTACGCTATTTCTACATCATTACGCTATTTCTACGTCATTACGCTATTTCTACGTCATTACGCTATTTCTACGTCACTTCGCTATTTCTACGTCACTTCGCTATTTCTACGTCACTTCGCTATTTCTACGTCATTACGCTATTTCTACATCACTTCGCTATTTCTACATCATTACGCTATTTCTACATTACGCTATTTCTACATCATTACGCTATTTCTACATCATTACGCTATTTCTACGTTACGCTATTTCTACATCATTACGCTATTTCTACATCATTACGCTATTTCTACATTACGCTATTTCTACATCATTACGCTATTTCTACATCATTACGCTATTTCTACGTTACGCTATTTCTACATCATTACGCTATTTCTACATCATTACGCTATTTCTACATTACGCTATTTCTACATCACTACGCTATTTCTACGTCATTACGCTATTTCTACATCACTACGCTATTTCTACTTCATTACGCTATTTCTACGTCATTACGCTATTTCTACATCACTACGCTATTTCTACGTCATTATGCTATTTCTACGTCATTACGCTATTTCTACGTCATTACGCTATTTCTACGTCACTACGCTATTTCTACGTCACTTCGCTATTTCTACGTCATTACGCTATTTCTACATCACTTCGCTATTTCTACGTCATTACGCTATTTCTACATCACTTCGCTATTTCTCCATCATTACACTATTTCTACATCACTTTGCTATTTCTACATTACGCTATTTCTACATCATTACGCTATTTCTACATCATTACGCTATTTCTACGTCATTACGCTATTTCTACGTCATTACGCTATTTCTACATCACTTCGCTATTTCTACGTCACTTCGCTATTTCTACGTCACTTCGCTATTTCTACGTCATTACGCTATTTCTACATCACTTCGCTATTTCTACATTACGCTATTTCTACATTACGCTATTTCTACATCATTACGCTATTTCTACATCATTACGCTATTTCTACATCATTACGCTATTTCTACATCATTACGCTATTTCTACATTACGCTATTTCTACATCATTACGCTATTTCTACATCATTACGCTATTTCTACATCACTTCGCTATTTCTACATCATTCCACTATTTCTACATCACTTCGCTATTTCTACATCATTACGCTATTTCAACGTCATTGCGCTATTGCGTTCCATTACTAACGGATTATTTGGTTGCATGTAAACATAGGCAGTGAAAGTTCTGATCCAATTCGTCTAGAAGCGTCTAGAGTATTGAATGTATACCTTGATATTGATGCATCTGCTCTGAAATGTCCATGTTTTATAAACTGATGAGTTGCAGAATGACTCTGACACACAGAAGTCTTACTATCTCAATGAAAAATTATGTTAAAGTCAGTGTTTTGAAACATACGGTTAGAGTTATTGCAGTCGCTGAACTGTCATTCTAACATTAACACTGAGCGCATTTACATGCACATTCTTCACCCGATTATACTTAAAGGATTAGTTCACGTCAGAATAAATTTTTCCTGATAATTTACTCTCCCCACGTCATCTAAGATGTTCATGTCTGTGTATCTTCAGTCGACAAGAATTGAAGGTTGAGGAAATAGTTTTCTCCATATAGTGTCTTCAATGGGGTCCAACGGGTCGAAGGTCCAGATGTGAGTTTCAGTGCAGCTTCAAAGTCTCGACACGATCCAGCCGAGGAATAAGAGTCTTATCTAGACAAACCAGCTGACACTTTCTCCACACAGATCGTGGATCGTGTCGAGACTTTGAAGCTGCACTGAAACTCATATTTGGATCTTCATTGAAGTCACTATATGGAGAAAATGATTTCCTAAAAACCTTCATTTCTTTTCGACTGAAGAAAGAAACGCATGAACATCTTGGATGACGTGGGAGAGAGTAAACTATCAGGACATTTTAATACTGAAGTGAACTACTCCTATAAGCATTTACATTTTAGAGAATTTACGTTTGGATGTGTTGTTCCCTTAAATGTTCATTACTTGGTCTTAAACGTGTAATGCGAACCCCTCAGTGTTGTGGTTTCTCACTCTCAGCTGATGTTGACCCAGTGAAGCTGCTGTGATGTCATGATGTGTGAACCTCTTGTTTGTAACACCCTGTCCTCTTCTCTCGGTGCAGTGCACGTTCGAGGGCTGTGGGAAGCGCTTCTCGCTGGACTTTAACCTGCGGACACACGTCAGAATACACACCGGGGACCGGCCCTACGTTTGCCCGTTCGACGGCTGCAATAAAAAGTTTGCTCAGTCCACCAACCTCAAGTCACACATCCTCACACACGCCAAAGCCAAGAGCAGCCAATGAACTCGCGCGGAGCCCTGGCGGCCGTAACGGACTGAACAAGCGAATCGGTCGAGCGCCTCGGCATGATGATGATGATGATGCGAACCAGAACATCTTCATTTTTTCCCACTTTTACTTCAGTCTCTGGGCTTCATAGATATATAGCTTTTAATTTTGTATTTCTCCAAGTGTGCATATTGTACACTTATTTTTGGGATATGCTTCGTAATGCGACCTGAGAGTTTATGACACAGACTGAGTGATGATGCGTACGCTTCTGTGATGATCTGGTGTGTGGGTGTGTGTGTGTGTGTGTGTGTGTGTGTGTGTGTGTGTGTGTGTGTCTGGAACGGCTGTCGGATCATGTGGAGTCGATCGCACCGCATCATTCACCACGGTAAACTGCAGTGTTACCTGTCCTGTCCTTTCTTTTCTTTCTTAGAATGTATTGTAAAGGTCTGAACCATGAACTATCCTTTGTTAATATTTACACCTCACCTGTATTTCAGCAAACTACGATTAAAGAGGGGGAAACTGTTTCATGGAGTCACAATTACATTAAATGGAACTTTCAAACTTAATAATAAGCAGACAGCAGCTTCTGGAGTTCAGAGTTATTTAGGATACATTATAATATAGTATTTATTCATACAGTCAAAGCAAACATTATTCAGACACCAGATATCATTTCTGATATTCTTCACTAGTGTGATCAGGGCTGGGTTTCCCGAAACCTCCTTAACGCTCCGTCGTTCTTAAGTTACACCTTAAGCTGTACCTTATCGTTAATACGTGTTTCCCGAAACGTTCTTAGTTAAGTACACCTTCTGTAAGTCATGTGTTCGTGAGGCTGGTCTGGACCACTCTTAGCTTCACCTTATCACTGTTGCAGGGCTATATGAATATAACTCTGCAGTTTTAATACACCCAGACTGTGTTCAGTTAGGCTAATTCAAGTGTTTTCATGCAAAGAATAAAATTGT
>CM038638.1:37015160-37017660 GCA_021554675.1 Leuciscus idus | reverse complement strand
AGATAGCTCTATTAGCTTTTTTATGCTTCTGACACCAACGTCCTGAATTTCTGGAAAGAGTAATGGGAGAGAGTCAGCGATTTGATTTTGTGCTCCTGGAACGTGTTTGGCAGTTATTACCAACTGATCAAGCGGAGTTCCAGATGAGGCATCTGAGGAGTGGCAATTAACGCGGGTGAGTAAGAATGACTTTTGTTGATGCAGTGCATAGGTTTAGTTTGTCACGATGGACCAGGATTCTGTTGACCACTTTCCCCCCTGGGAAAGCCGTGACGACGATTGGAAGGAGCTGTCAATGGCTTAAATCGAGGGGGAGAGAGATGTAATCGTAGAAAAAGGTTAAGCCATTCCGCTGATTAGAGTAAGTTATCCATAAACTTAGGGCGAGGAGGTGCGTGATGAAAGGGCGGCCTTGCGGAATTGTGTATAGCATGGTTTAGGTGGCCGAGTGGCGAGAAGAATTCGCATTTGGAATTATTTGGCCAGTCTATGAGGTTGGACGAAAGGACTGCCTCCGCTGTGAGACCGATGCTTGCAGAGAAGAGAAAACAGATGCATGCAGTGTCCGCTGGGAGACCAATGCTCACTGGACAGAGAAGAGAGAAAAAAAAATGGATGCATGCAGTGTCCGCTGGGAGACCAATGCTTGCTGGACAGAAGAGAAAACTTAGATTCATGCTACAGTCCATCCTCTGGGAGACCGAAGCTCGCTGGACGGAGAAAGGCTGAAGCAGAAGACGAGATTAGCCAGAGAAACAGTTCTCCTGCTGGAGCAGACACATCCCTGCTAGCAGTAGAGAAAATGAACTGGAGTAACAAATCCTGTGGGAGCAAAGGAAACCTCACTGCTGTGGCAGTAGAGAATTAGCCAGAGAAACAGAGCTTGCGGGAGCATAGGAGACATCACTACTGCGGCAGGGGAGAAAGTAGCTAGAGTAACAGAAATCCTGAGGGAGCAAAAGGAACCTCATTGCTGTGGCAGTAGAGAATTAGCCGGAGAAACAGTTCCTGCAGCCTTGTTACAGCAGTATAGAAAATTAGCCAGAGAAATAGAGTTCCTGCGGAAGCAGAGGAGACATCAGTGCTGTGGCAGTGGAGAAAATAGCCGGAGTAACAGAAAACCTGCGGGAGCAGAGGAGACATCACTGCTGTGGCAGTGGAGAAAATAGCTGGAGTAACAGAAAACCTGCAGGAGGAGAGGAGGCATCACTGCTGTGGCAGTGGAGAAAATAGCCGGAGTAACAGAAAACCTGTGGGGGTAGAGGAAACATCACTGCTGTGACCGTGGAGAATTAGCCGGAGTAACAGAAAACCTGCGGGAGCAGAGGAGACATCACTGCTGTGGCAGTGGAGAAAATAGCCGGAGTAACAGAAAACCTGTGGGGGCAGAGAAAACATCACTGCTGTGGCAGTGGAGAATTAGCCGGAGTAACAGAAAACCTGTGGGGGCAGAGGAAACATCACTGCTGTGGCAGTGGAGAATTAGCCGGAGTAACAGAAAACCTGTGGGGGCAGAGGAAACATCACTGCTGTGGCAGTGGAGAATTAGCCGGAGTAACAGAAAACCTGCAGGAGCAGAGGAGACATCACTGCTGTGGCAGTGGAGAAAATAGCCAGAGTAACAGAAAACCTGTGGGGGCAGAGGAAACATCACTGCTGTGGCAGTGGAGAATTAGCCGGAGTAACAGAAAACCTGCTGGAGCAGAGGAGACATCACAGCTGTGGCAGGGGAGAAAAATAGCAAGAGAAACGGAAATCCTGTGGGAGCAGGGGAGACACTGCAGTGGCAGTAAACAAGATTAGCTAAGGGAACAGAGCTCCTGCGGGAGCAGAGGAGACATCACTGTTGCGGCAATGGAGAAAAAGCCTGAGTAAGTTAAAACCTGTGGTAGCAGAAGAAAACATCACTGCTGCGGCAATGGAGCAAATAGCCAGAGTTACAGAGAACCTGTGGGAGCAGAGGAAACATCACTGCTGTGGCAGAGGAGAAAATAGCCAGAGTAACATGAAACCAATGAGCTCCTGCAGTGTGTGGATGAGCAAAGGGAGGAGGAGAGTGGGGCTTGGAGAGCCGATGGTCATCTTTTTTGTGCGTTAATCTAAGACGCGATGAAGAGGAGGTTAAAGATGAAATCCTTGCAGGATTATGCATTTCTGTTGTTTAAGTGGCCGAGCACAGATATCAGTTTGCTTAGAACGATATTGACTGTCTGAGAGGTGGACGAGATCAGAAAGTCCTATCTATGTATGTATGTATGTATGTATGTATGTATGTATGTATTTATTTATTTATTTATTTATTTATTTATTCTTTGCCATGAGGACTGGAGATCAACTGTGTTCAAATTAATGGCCAGGATTCGATGAGGCTGAACGCATGGTTTTAACCTGCGTTTGGAATCCAGAGCTTAGCCAAACTGTGCAGGGCTGAAAGATCAATTATTGAACGTTTGATGATTAACAACGTCAAAGTACACTCTGATTTAGATAACGATTGTTC
>CM038638.1:37000160-37010160 GCA_021554675.1 Leuciscus idus | reverse complement strand
TTTTGTAGTCGATCTAAGAGTAATGTATGATCTATAGTATCGAACGCAGCACTAAGATCAAGTAAAACTAGTATTGAGATACAGCCTTGGTCAGAAGCTAAAAGTAAATCATTTGTGATTTTAACGAGCGCAGTTTCAGTGCTATGATGCGGTCTGAATCCAGACTGAAACTTTTCATAGATATCATTTTGTTGCAAGAAAGAGCCCAGTTGAGCGGACACCACTTTTTCTAATATTTTAGACATAAATGGAAGATTTGAAATGGGTCTATAATTTGCTAGATTATTATGATCTAATTGTGGTTTCTTAATGAGAGGTTTTATAACTGCCAGTTGAAATGTTCTTGGAACATGACCTAAAGATAAAGACGAGTTAATAATATTGAGGAGAGGCTCTTCCACTACAGGTAACACTTCTTTCAGTAGTTTAGTTGGTATAGGATCTAATAAACATGTTGTTGTTTTAGATGAAGTGATAAGTTTATTTAACTCTTTTTGTTCTATAGTTGTAAAGCACTGTAATTGTTCTTGCGGGGTGATAATTGAAGCTGAATTATAAGGCGCGATTGAAGATTGAACGTTTACAATTGTGGTTCTGATGCTTTCTATTTTCTCAGTGAAGAAGTTCATGAAATCATTACTACTGAACTGTAACGGGATATTTTGTTCGGGTGACGTCTGTTTATTTGTTAGTCTAGCCACGGTGTTAAATAAAAACCTTGGATTGTTTTGGTTGTTTTCTATTAGTTTGCGGAGGTGCTCAGCCCTGGCCGCTTTTAGTGCCTTTTTATAACGTGACATACCGTCTTTCCACGCGATTCTAAAGACCTCTAAATTAGTTTGTTTCCATTTACGCTCTAAAATACGGGTTTCTCTCTTTAAAACATGCGTAGTATTGTTATACCATGGTGCTTTATTTTTCTCTCTGACCTTTTTTAATTTAATAGGTGCAACCACATCCAATGTTCTAGAGAGAATGGTGCTCATAGTGCTAGTTAGTTCTTCTAGTTCATCTGTTTGTTTGGGTTCAGGCGGCAGCTGAGACAGATTAGATAAGCAATTTGAGAAATTATCTATGGTGGATGGGAGGATTGTTCTGCCTGGTTGATAACGCGACGCCGCATGACATATTACAGCAGTACGTAATATGCAAGTTACCATGTAGTGATCAGTGACATCATCACTTTGTGGAATGATATCTATATCGGTTGGATCGGTTCCATGTGATATAATTAAATCGAGTGTATGATTAAGACGATGTGTTGGTCCGGTGACGTTTTGCTTGACCCCAAATGAATTTAATAAATCTGTAAACGCAGCTCCTAACGCATCATTTGGATTATCTACGTGTATGTTAAAATCTCCAACAATTAATGCTTTATCGACATTGACTAATAGGTCTGAGAGAAAATCTGCAAACTCTTTTAGGAAATCAGCGTAAGGCCCTGGCGGTCTATATACGGTAGCCAAGGCTAGAGATAATAGGGATGTTTTTCTAACATCTAAGAGCGTAACATTTAGTACAAGTACTTCAAATGAAATAAACTTATAACCCGTTTTCTGAGTAACATTTAGAATATCTCTATAAATGGTTGCAACACCTCCGCCACGACCAATCAGACGGGGCTCATGCTTATAATATCCAGATGGAGTAGACTCATTAATACCGAAATAATCATTTGGTTTAAGCCAGGTTTCAGTAAGGCAAAGTACATCGAAGCTATTATCTGTGACTATTTCATTTACAATAACTGCCTTAGGTGTGAGTGATCTAATGTTTAGAAGACCTAGCTTTAGAAATAGTTTTTGTTTACTAATAGCAACATTTTCTGTTTTAATAACAATTAGATTTTTCCTAGATCCTGCATTTATTATTTGATCTCACTAAACGAGGAATAGACACGGTTTCTATGCAATGTTCTACACTAGTATTTATATCAGTTGAATTGGTGCAGCAGAGACTATGATTTGGACTTTTGGTTACTAGTCAAAGGGTATTTAACATTTTGGAGATGTTATCTGACAGAAGATCCGCTCCGAATCTGCTTGGGTGTAAGCCATCAGCACGGAAAAGCCTAGGACGCTCCCAAAACAGATTCCAATTATTTACAAAGAGCAGTTTCTGCTCATTGCACCATGACATTAACCATTCATTTAGCGCAAATAATCTGCTGAACTTTTCATGCCCTAGTCGGTACGTGGGAAGCGGTCCTGACACAATGATCGTTGTTTCAGGCGATGTGCTGCGTACCGTATCGATTAGATTCCTGAAGTCTTTCTTCAGAATCTCCGTCTGGCGCAGCCTGATGTCGTTCACTCCCGCGTGCAGGACCACAGTTCCGACGCGCTCGTCACCGTTCAGGATCTCGGGAACGCGAGCAGCGATTTCAGAAACACGAGCACCAGGAAAGCAGTGACTTTGCACCTTACTTTTACCTAACGTAGCGTGTACGTGCCGAACGATGGAATCGCCGATGATCACAGCATCGCGTTCTGTTTCGCGTAGAGGGGAGAAGCGGTTTTGTGTGGATAACTCGAAAACCGGGAGGGTCGGAGAAAGTCTTGGTCTAAACCTGACTCGCGTCTTCCGCTGCGGAACCACCCAGGCTTCGTGGTGGCGTGTTGGAGCCGGAGTGAACGAGACCATGGCTGATCGCGACCGATGCTGAGGAACGCACGGAGTAGACGCGGTCGGAGTCAGCGGGTTAGTAACGTTAAACACTGATTTGTGTGCATCGGCGCGTGATGTTTCAAGAGCCAAACACCGGTCTCTCAGCTCGGCCTGTCTCAATAAAAGGTTGTGGATCTGTTTCTCAACAGCTTCCAGCTCAGACTGCAGTGCGTGCAGCTCAAATGTGTCCTCACCTGCACCAAACGGTAGACTACTTACATCTGATATATTCGCCATTTTAACAGATGGACAGTGAGTTAGCAACGAAGCTACCAGTGATGCTATCAATATTAATACTAATTTATATTATAAGTTTGTTTGTAAGTGAGTGTGGAGAAGACGCGTTCAGGCGTGATCCACGGACGTAACCTTTAAGAGTATGTATGGCGCTCGCTTTGTGTCATTTCTTTCCTAACCAAGCTTAAAGACGTGTTAACGTGCGTGTGGAGAACGTCTACCCGTCTGCCCGTCTTAAGGCCAATTTATACTTCTGCGTCGAGTGTACGGCGTAGTGTTCATCTCTCTGCACTGGCTACCTCTAGCTGCTCGCATCAAGTTCAAGGCACTGACGCTTGCTTACAGAACTATCACAGGCTCAGCTCCCTCCTACTTTCACTCACTCCTACAAGTCTACATCCCTACCAGACACCTACGATCGGTCAACGAGCGACGTCTCGTGGTTCCATCACAGAAAGCCACAAAATCACTTTCCAGAACATTCTCATTCACAGTTCCATGCTGGTGGAACGCTCTCCCCACCCTCATCCGGAATGCAGAATCCCTGACAACATTCAAAAAACAGCTGAAAACCAATCTCTTCCATGAGCACTTAACCTTATAGAAAAAAAAAAAAAAAAAAAATTCCCTTTGAAACATCACTTATCAGGCTTATGCTACTCTGAATAATACCTGAACTTCGTATTTTGAGCACTTCCTGCGTTGTTGTTGCTTTTGCCTCTTTATGATGACTCGCTGAATTTAGTCCTAATTTGTAAGTCGCTTTGGATAAAGGCGTCTGCTAAATGACTAAATGTAAATGTAAATGTAGTGTACGTCGTAGGCTACGCACGTAGGCGACGCCGTCGTGAGCATTAACGTCTGCCCGTCTGCACGTCTGAACGCAAAACGTGCCTTGGCTAATTTAAAAATAGCGCACGTACTTTTATGCAGCTACTTGTATGATGGATTAATAAATTACTAACTTACTAATTGTATTTTTCTATGTACATTTCTGAAATGCATTTTCTGTAAAGCTGTTTTGAAACAATATTGTGAAAAGCGCTAGGCTACAGCTAAATTTGAATTGAATTGAATTGAATAGACTGAATAGAGTCTTATTTGAGACACTGTTCGAACAGTGTGGGCTAGAAGACTTGATCATTTAGCTATTAAAGCTATTATTAAATTAGATGAAGTAATTTTCAGCAGAGAAAATCACATTAATAGCTATTTAACATAGGCCTAGCTTTTAACATCCTCGAAGAATATTAAGAAAATACTATTTAGGTTTGGATACATAAAAAAAACCGAATCTCAACAGTAAAAAGCATTGAATGTAGGCCTATTTTGCAATATCAATTATGCACGAGCATGTGGGAATATGAAATAGGATATAGGCTACAATACTAATAATAAAAAAGCTCTATAGTAGAGTGGATGCATTACTTAATTATATTCTTAAATTCTATGTTATAAAAAATCGTTCTATGAACTTCTAGCAAGCTCATTTAAACCGAGTTGTAAATGCCGAAATGAACGGAGGCTAAATAAATATTAAACTACTAAATATCAATATAAAATTGCCGGTAGATGGCGCCAAGGCCCTGTTCTATTGAGATTACTGGTTGATGTTCAACCTATTCTTTCAAAAATACAAATATATATTTAACACCCACACAACTACTCCTTTTAGACAATTGTTCTGCTGTGGCGCTGTTTGGAACTGTATTTTCATTGACTTTTGTGTGAAATGCCAGTCATTAATATATTGTTTATTTACAGGCATTCTGGTTTTCTAAAAACTGCTCATTACAGAAACATTCAAACAAATATTTACAAATTTGGGTTTTACTTGGTATTTTTTGATATTCTTGGCATGTTGGCAATTCATTTTCATTATATATATATTTCATTATATTTCTGTTACTCAGATGTGAAACATTATGTGAATTTAAAGTGGCTGCGTTATAAATAGAAATATGGGTATAGCCTAATGTATGTGCTGTTGTTGGTTCCCATGACATGCTACATTTTAACATTTTAATGACAGTGTCTTGGCTATACATTTTGCATTTCACTAATGAAGGGGAATGTAAAGCATTAAATCAACCAGGTCTCTGAAATAGCTCAGAGGTGCATGAAGCTTCATTTGACAAGCATATATTGACAGAGCACAACTCCGTGTCACACATTTAGATAATGGAAGAACAACACAGAAACAAACATGTGGGTCAACAGTCTGGAAGAAGAGGAGTAATGATGTGTGGTGGAAGAAGGGTACGGAGGCAAAACAGTGGAAGAGGTCAAGATTGTGGACATGTTTCTAATGAAATAAGGACACTATTGCAGACAATGTTATCAATCATGACCTTACAATGACTGAGGGTCAAAAGGTAAAGCTGAATGTTGGGAGAACAACAGTGTCTTCAATCATTCAAACGTTTGTACACAGAACAGGTGTGTAATCAGACATTATTTTCAGTACTGTAATACGTACTCTACTTGCATTTTACATACAGTAATACAGTAAATGTACTTTATAGAGAATGTAACACACACACACACACATATATATACAGTGTGTGTGTGTGTGTGTGTGTGTGTGTGTGTGTGTGTGTGTGTGTGTGTGTGTGTGTGTGTGTGTGTGTGTGTGTGTGTGTGTGTGTACCAGAGTTTCCGCTAGAAAACAAGTGACCGGCAGAGGTTTCGTTTTCCGGACATTTTGATGATATGCTGGTCAAAGATACTTAATTAGTAAAGTTGAGGAAAACTGGAGGCAGGCTATGCAACTTAAAAAATTACATAATCAGGCCGAATGCAACATGTTTATTAGCCTAACTTTCAAATAGACGAAAAAAAAAAAACATTTTCTACTATGGTTCGTTTCTTCATTCGGATCTATTTGCGATCCATTCCATTCTAAACAAACAACGCAGTTTATATGCTTCGTCCTTGTTTCATTATTCATTAAGATAATAATTAATAAATGCACGCATAATTATCAGCGAAACTTGATCAATGTTGCAGATATGTTTTGCTATGCACAAACAAATGCCTTTCAACTTATGTGTGCAAAATTCAGAATAAAATGAATGTGCAGCAATTTGTACAAATAGAGAGTCTAGGTATACTATAAGTGTTGTAGCCATTAAGCTCATTTAGTTTAATATTTGTTAAAATATTATAATGTTATTTTTTTATTTATGTTGATTATGAAAAGTGAACAGCACAAGTAAGATAGGATGCGCAATATCGAGAGACATGGAGCGGGTCAGACATGATTTTGACCACTTAATTAAGTTTTGTTTTGTAGAAAGACTTTTCTGAAGTGAATTTCGTTTTGTATAAATTGTATCTTAATTTTAATAAAAAAAAATGTTATCAACCGATTGCCTGGAAATATAGCAGACGATATAGGCCTAATCATGCAGGCGCCCGCGCGGTCACTTGCATTGCTCGTGAACTGGAGCGCATCTCATCCTAATTTAACAAAACTCAGCATAGGCCTCACAGACATGAAATATATCTTAAGAAAGCTTGCAAATGTCTTTTTAACAATTTAAAACTAAAAGAAATAGGCTACTCTCTGACAGTGGTGGACAGTAACGAAGTAAATGTAATTCGTTACTGTACTTAAGTAGCTTTTTTGCGTATCTGTACTTTACTGAAGTATTTAAATTTGGGAAGACTTTTACTTTAAAGGTATAGCAGAGGATGTTTTACTTCCTGGTGGGTAGTCTAAACTATTGGTCTTCCTAATTGTCAATCATTCTGGTGAATCAATCAAACTTTTCAAAAAGTGGAGAGGGCGGGTCTTATCTAAAATTTGGAAAGATCCTCCGCTATACCTTTAACTCCACTACATTTCAAAGTCAAATATCTTACTTTTTACTCTACTACATTTTCAAAATCAGTCGTTCCTCTTTATTTATGAGTGGATAAAAACTTAACTGGTCAAACGAGCCACCAATCACAGTAGCCTACAACGTGCGCGCTTTGTTTTGAACTTGCCTTGGCGGTATCTACTAAGCGCAAACCAGAGCCGTTAAATGAGAGTTGCGACCATAGACAGTAGCCTATATAAGAGGTTGCGACACACACGGCTTGTTCGACTTGAACCGGCGCTACACAGACCGAGCAGTTTATGACATCAAAGTATAGAGCGAAATCGCGAGAGCGATTGAAAAGCATACAGAGCCGTCTACTCTCTAATCGCTCTTGCGGTATTTGAATGTCATTCACCGATTGGTCTGTGCAGTGTGCCGTTTCAAGTCGAACAAGCCAACTGTGATCTCGCCGCCGCGCGGTCACGTGGTTCGTGTAGCTCTCAATAGTTCCAAACAATTTGTGTTGCCAATAATTTTAAGCGGGGCAGAGAGCAGCAGCTATTATTGCAGCAATTATCGGTAAATACTGACGCATAATGAACATTGCTTATGACGTTGACACTAAAATTACTTGCATATAATAGCTTTTTTTTTTTTTTTTGAGGAGTAGCAGAAACACTGCATTAATACGTTTTGGTGTTTAATTTTGTAGGGAAATTGGCTGCTCCCATAATGTAGTGTGTATATATATATATTCAATGGCATTGTGCAGGTTTATGTGAATGTATCATAACATTAGGATGTTCATAATTATGACCATAGACGCTCGTGAAAAATATGTACAGTAAATATTGTAAATGTATTATACCTTATGGGATCAGTCCCCTTCCGTCAAAAATTAAACACACAAAAAATGTATTCAATTCAAATATATATATATATACTAATTAATGTCATTTTATTAATAGATTGATGTGCCAAGAGTGACATTAGAGTCTTCACGTAGACTGAGTTAAGCAAGAGTCTTGTGACAAAAATTATAATAGGACATTATAGCCATAAAAAAATCATAGTACTTTGATACTTAAGTACATTTGAAGGCAAATACTTTTGTACTTTTACTCAAGTGAATGTTTAAAGGCAGCACTTCTACTTTTACTTGAGTAATATTTTACCTTGAGTATCTTTACTTTAACTCAAGTACATGGTATGTGTACTTCGTCCACCACTGCTCTCTGATTATGTAATCATGTGCATTTCTCTCTATAGGCGCGTTCACTACGGAGATGGCGATCGTCAACTTCATCTTTACAGCTGTTGTTGCTGTTAATAAACTAAAAATAATAGGCCTATAATTTTATTAAACAATAAATTAAATGAAATTGTAATTGTATTAAAAAAGCAACAAAAAAATCCTGTTTAAGTGTTTTTTTTGTTGTTGTTGTTTTTTACCTATGCTAATTACGCATTAAATTCAGGTTGGCTACTGAGTCGCTGTCCTCAGTGCCCAGAAAAGCGCTGAAACGGAGATGAAGGGGAAACCGTTCTTATTTATTTTTTGGCTTATTTTAACCTAATCAAAATCCTGGTGCCGCAAGTGCTTCAGCGGTCTGATATCAAGAAATAACAGACCGCATTCCACATTGGAATTCAACCAAGCCATGTAATAATGTTTAATAACTTTAAAACGGTAGAGCCTGTTCCTTTATAACATAGCCAAAGGTCGGTGTATTTTTGCTTTATACATTTTAGGCTTATTCTCAAATTCAGATTGTGTTGGGGGGCGGGATTATTAGGCAATTTTAATCGGACAATTTGACCGGAGAGATTTAATTTTGTCGGACATTTCAACGGAATTACAACGGAAACCCTGATGTGTACATATGTATGTCATTGTGATATAAAGAATATAAATATAAATCGTAGCCATATAGTTTAAATCTGAAAATACTGAACACAAAATACTGAGCATATTGTATAACATGTACTTCATTAACTGCAAAATTGTTAAGTGAATGCTTTTTACTGTAATTCTTATTTATGTAACAAACTTTATTTCCCAGGATTTAAAGATTTAGTGTAGCATTTATGATTATTGTGTGCTTAAGAGCAGAGTAAAGGTATGGGTATCTCATGTGCTAGACAGGAATAGGACCAGCATGCAGACAATACCATAGAATAAAGCAGTCATACTCTGACTATTTAAGTCTATTATTCTGTTATTAAAAAATGCTACAAATGACATTACAAACTCTTCGTTTTGACATAAAAAATCATTCAGTCATACATTTTACTTAATATTTATCTTGTGGAATAACTTCCAAAGATGCATGCAGAACCCATACAAATCTGTAAGACATTTAAAGCACTGAAAATATTTTACAAAAGCAAATGTATACTATATCGAACATTGCTCCTTTCAGAAATTGTTAATGCATTGAGCCCTTAATGTACAGGAATAAATGACCCAAGACTTACTGAAACTTCTTACAAGTATATCAAGGAGTGGACATGGCTAATGAGCAGATGAGTGTCCCTCTGCTGCCACCTACTGATGTTAGTGGTCATTTACTGCCATTTTTGTTTTAAGTGTTTGTTTTTCCTGCAGGTGAAAACAAGATGCATCCGTTTAAGCCTTTTACTTTATTTATCAGGGCTGTCAGTTGTTTTGCCTGAGTTGGGTGATTTATTTGTATGCTCTTAACATAGTAGCAAAAAAAATGCGCAGTATGACTAGGCTAGATTTAATAGAGTGCTAGGCTTTATAAAAACTGTAGTGTAGCTCTATTAAATAGTATATTTATGTTAAACTATTTTAAATTGAATGATTAATGACCTGTTCAGAATAAGTATAGCAGTAACCAGCAATCAGAAGTATGATAATTAATTTTAGTTTAAAATCCAATACGTTTTAAAGTGGTTTCAGATGGTTAATTAATAGCCTACTAAATGCAGCATCTATGAATGAACTTGAGGCATGCAGACCGGCTGCTGCAGGGCTTTAACAAATCTTAAACAAACAAATATATGACCCACTTTTTCTGAATTTTACTAGCCCATTTTATTTGTCTCTCATCGTATACATGACAATATACTTTTATCTATCATTGGGATACAAAATGCATACTTAACAGACATTCATCATTATATAAATAAATAAATCCAATTTAGTCCTAAGTAAACTGCCAAAATAAGATTATCTATAATGTCTATAACAGTAGCCTAAATGTAGCCTATGAGAAAATAAGGAAAATTAGGTGGGCAGACGTGCAGACGGGCAGACG
>CM038638.1:36977660-36995160 GCA_021554675.1 Leuciscus idus | reverse complement strand
TTTCAGACGTTTCAAAATATTGGTATTAAATGCATTTTCTGAGAATTTATATTTCAAGTTTTGACTGCAAATGTCACGTCCATAACACTGGAATCGCCCAATTTTAACGAATTTATCCTCAACTAGTTTTTGTGGTGTAGGTCTACGTATTTTATTATGTTAAATTAAATAATACTAATAGTAATTTAAAGATGTGGTAGCCCTACATCTTACACATCGTGGAAACAAAATAAATGGAAACTAAAATATGGTAGTATCGCGCTATCAGCGCACATTCTATCAGCTGCAGTTCTGGCGCCTCAGTCCCAATACTGTAAAACTCGACGTACGTTCACATCACACATGTTAATGCAGTGGTAGAGTTACACTCACAGGACACTGTGCACTTATTCGCAATCACAAAAGTTCATTATTTGCTCGTGCTTTAAAGCTTTGCCGGGTAAACATTTCTTTGGCATTTTGTTCTGACATGATGCACTTTTTCTAAGCGGGAACTGAAGTGCGCCGCACACGCACAGTCAAACAGCTCCAAACTGGATTTTTGTTGGGTCAGACCCATCTGATATCGAAGGGGGGCTGATAACGCGAGATCAACATGGAGCTAAATGGGAAAAAAAAAAAAACACCAAATAAGCCACTTTGAAATGTTGCTGTTTTCATGAATATAAAAGTTGGGTGACCCTCCCCCTAGACTAAAAAAAGTTGGATGACCCTCCCCTCAACAAAGAATAAAAAGACATGACCCTCCCCTATTTTCCTCCGGTGGCCCCTTCCATAAATACCGAACGGTCCCTTAACAATGAAAATATCTATTTTAATGCATGACATCACGTGCTATAGCTGAAGAAATGCAACACTTTACAGTAAGGTTCATTAGTTAACATTAGTTAATGTATTTACTAACATGAACTTATTGTGCTTTAACAATGAGCAATACATTTGTTACTGTATTTATTAATCTTTGTTAATGTTAGTTAATAAAACTACAACTGTCTGTTGGTTGTTCATGTTAGTTCACAGTATTTCCTCCTCAAAACTGCAGTGAACCAAAGACAATCTCAAACACACGCTTCGAAATCGCTGGTGTTTCTGACGTCACAAACTACCTTGTAACCAATCAGATCAATGTGTGATCGTCAACCAGTGGATCTCTGAGCTGAGTGAGTGAGTAGAGGCGGGGCTCATTTGCATATTCATAGAAACGCGCATACTAAATGAGGCAAGGGTGTCGAGTTACATGCACAAGCGAGCGCTTTGGCCAGCAGCCATATCACCCTGTAGCCCAAGACCGGTTGCCCACTGAAGCTAAGCAGGGCTGAGCCTGGTTAGTACCTGGATGGGAGACCTCCTGGGAAAAACCAGGTTGCTACTGGAAGAGGTGTTAGTGAGGTCATCAGGGGGCGCTCACCCTGTGGTCTGTGTGGGTCCTAACGCCCCAGTGTAGTGATGGGGACACTATACTGTCAAAGAGCACCGTCCTTCGGATGAGACGTAAAACCGAGGTCCTGACTCTCTGTGGTCATTAAAAATCCCAGGATGTCCTTCGAAAAAGAGTAGGGGTGTAACCCCGGCCTCCTGGCCAAAATTGCCCCTTGGCCTCTGTCGATCATGGCCTCCTAATCATCCCCATACATATACTGATTGGCTTCATCACTGTCTCCTCTCCACCAGTAAGCTGGTGTGTGGTGAGCGTTCTGGCGCAATATGGCTGCCGTCGCATCATCCAAGTGGATGCTGCACATTGGTGGTTAGGGTTAGTTGAGGAGATTCCCCCCTTCTATGTAAAGCGCTTTGAGGTCTCAGAAAAAGCGCTATATAAATGTAACAAATTATTATTATTATTATTTACGGCATCAAGAAAAAACCTTTAAATATGTAATTTCAGCGATCAAATATGAGTTTTAAGGGATACAATGATTGACTACAGGGGGACTGTAATAAATGCTGCACTAAATGTTCATACACCGAAAAAATTACTATTTTCACTCAGAAGTTGCTTTTAAAATTCACAAGCAAATTAAAAATGAACGGCAAGGAACGAAATTTTGAAGTAGTAAGACTGAAATGGTATTTTCTTGTAAAACCATCAAATAATCTTCCAAAATATCAAAAGAATAGTGTGGTCAGTTCACGTAAACTAATGCATGAACTGAAACGGGAGATTATGCAAATCACATGCATAAAAATGCACACATTAATCTCACATATAAGTCATTAAAATGTTGAATTTCATCCTACATGGTAAAATGCATAAGGCAATTGCATATTTTCTTTTAAAAACAATATATTAAATGGAAGCTCCTCTGTTGATGTTAATCTCGCTTATGAAGAACTGATGAGAACCTTCAGGACTCAATCGCATTTTAATATCGATAATGATAGAGAAGACCTGATGGGCACGAATTAATGAGTCATTAATCGACATCGCAGGCTCATTTTAACGAGCTCATCAGCCCGTGTGACGATCACACACACACACACACACACACACACACACGGACGCGTCTTTAACCTTCAGCGTCGAGACTCGTTGCTTGACTGAAACCGCTCGTCTTTCATTGCATTCTCAACGTTTCTTTGAACAAATACAGGATCTCGCTCTCAGACTCCTGAGGAACGCACGGATTAACACTTCTAAAAATAATTACCCAGCATTCAGTGCTGCAGGCGTTCACTCACTACGAGCTGTTCTGCTTCATCAGAAACACCGTCGTCTTCGCCCCTGAAAGAGCGTTTGATCCCAAGAGCCATTTTGCGGAGATTTGTTGCCATTTCCTTTGAAATATCAAATGGAAAAACTGCAGCTGATTGTAGAAGCCATTTCTAGCTAACACTGAACACTCTCTCGAAAGTTATGAACAAACGTTCTTCTGGTGTTTTAATAAAACGCTAGCACACAATGGGTTTCTCAAACGTCTCACTTGACTTGCATATTTAACCGTTTGAGAACTTTTAAATGTCATGTTCCTCGTTAAATGTAAAAATATAATGTTCATTTAAGGCTCGTTCACACCAATGATGTAAACGATAAAAATATAGTTTTAAAAATCGTTGGAACTAATGAATGATTAAGAACACTGACAGCCAATCAGAATCCATCCTGCTTTAAAGAGACATACGACAAACTGCAGCGCTTATAATAAACAGATCAATATCATGTATCGGCGTAGACACTAATACAGTTATAGTTATTGTACTTGGTGTGAAATTTAATGTTTGCAAAAGTGAACAATAATCAAGAAAAAAATATTCAGATTTTACATTTTCATAACTTAATGGGAATGTGCAAAACGTGTAAGGCATCATCTCAGATTCTTCATCATGACTTGATTTACGTATTAAAACATTTCAGCAGAAAATGTAACTAAACTAATTTACATCGAAAGCACGACGCATTGCAAGTCACAATTAACATAAATGTCACATGAACACAAGAATCATTTTCACATTTTATTTTACACAACGTAACATGTTTGTATGCAGTGTCTGTATTATTCCATAAAACAAAGAAATTTACAAGTCATAGTATTATTTTACTATATGCAGGAAACAGTATTTAATTTGTGCTTAAAAAACATCGGCTTGTCCATTGAACATTCGGTCTGTGTCCGATCTTAAAGTCCTCGACTGTCTGAGACCGCAGAACATCACGCTCTTCCTCAGAGCTTCTGTCTCGTTCTCCAGCACAAACATCTAAACATCCTGAAGATCCCCAAGATACATTTACTGGAGAAGAAACATGACTGAAGATATTAAGTCTTAAAGGGGTGGGATAATGCCCTTATGTTAAATGAGATGTAAAGTAAGTCTCTGATTTCCCCAGAGTGTGTGTGTGAAGTTTCAGCTCTAAATACCCCACAGATATTTGTATATAGCAAGTTAAAGTTGTCACTTTTTGAGGGTGAGCAAAAACGCGCCGTTTTGTGTCTGTTCCTTTAAATGCAAATGAGCTGCTGCTCCTGGCACAGGGGGCGGAGCTTCAACAGCTTGCACTCACACACACGCACTGAACATTTCAAAAACTTTTAGCCTTTTATGTTCAAACCGGAGTTAGACAAAGATGGAGAGACTCGAGAAGAAGTGAAACGTAGAAGCAACAGGACATTTCTGAATGGTTAGTAGATGAAGTTATGAAGCTGATGTGTAGTTATCTTCTAGTCATTGATTAGCATATTCTGTCTTGATAATCTATAAATCGTGTTCAGGGGGCGGGGTTTATGTAAATGTTAGTGTTGGTGATGTCACTAACCCGGGAGGAATGTGGTGTAGTCTCTACCAGCCGTTTGTTGTAGTCCTTAAAAAGCGATTTCTGTAAAAGTAAATCTCTCCCTTTGCTTTGAACTTTGAGCGTCGTAACTTTGCAGATGTTGTTTATGCTCAAACAGCAACATTACACACTAACTACAGTTAGAGAAGTCAAATCATAATCAACCACCACTTTAAAATGTATGAAAATCTGCTTAAAAGAAGAACAAATGTCTGCCAAAGGGGTCAGAAAAATTATATTCTCTTTGAATCTTCTTTTAAGCTCAAACTCACTTAATTTTTATGGATTTTTCAGTCGTTTTGCTTCTTCTCCGCTAAATATCTTGATTTAAGAATGTTCAGATATTTGTGCTGAAAACAACACGACAGATCATTTGCAGTGTAATACACACGTCAGGTGTCCCTGGAACGCCATTCACAAACCACAGAAGTGAAGTGAAAAATCCTCCATTATAATGTGCTTTCCAGAACCCACTCCGACTGGGTCAGAGCTGATCTCGGTCGCTCGCCGGCGGCCATCTTGGGAATATCCCCCCCGCTCACGGATAAACTGCGTTTGGAGCGGCTCAGGCTCGCGGGCGGATGCTTCAGACCCGTACACGGGTGTTTATATGTCTCTACGTTGAGGGAGTGGCGTCGGCTAACCCGAACACATCCCACCGGCACCGTCTTGTACTGGTGCAGGTTCTGGAGATTTGCTCTTCGGGACGCCGGCGTCACCATAGTCGAGTACGCGCGTACCGTGGGCCGAACCTTAGCCGAGTTGTTCTTTGAGTTATCCAGCGTCTCCATGGTCGAGTACGGTCGTGCGGTCGTCTGATGAACCTTAGCCGAGTTGTTCTTGTTGGAGTTGTCCGGCGGCTCTATGTTGATTTGCGTGTCGCGCACCGAACGCAATGGACTCGGGGACGCCGGATGCCAGCTATGGCTAGCCGCGGATGTGCTAACGGTGCAATTCGACGGTTTAGCCGGGATGGATTCCGACTCCGGCGACACTTTCCGACACGCATCCGGACCCAGAATCTGCTTAGACATGGACTTGATGACGCCGCAAACCTGAGACTGCGAGCGCATGTCGCCTAGCTCCACTCCTTTATCCGCGCCGTCTGGCTGGCACACGCGGTAGCGCGCGATGAGGAAGATGATGAACGCCAGGACTGATGCTACGATGACGCCGCCGATGATCACCACGATGGTGCCGCCGAGGAACTGCGACTGCATGAAGTGACAGCGCATGTACTGCGGCTCTGTGGAGAAGTGAACGCAGCCCACCACGCGCGTGGCCGTTAGCGTGGTCATGGCGTCGTCGTAGATCGCCAGAACGCAGAGGTCGTACATCGTGCCAGCCGCCAGATTGTTGACCGTGATGCTTTTACTGGTCGGAGGAATCATTCTGCAAAGAGAGAAACAGCAATCAGTCAACAAACATGCATTTCACATCGGCTAGAACTAATGAAAGTGCAAAGCTAGTTTAACACTGAAGGAGCGTCACAACTCGTGAACCATTTTGTGTGAGTAATGAAAATTCCAGAAAGAAATAGTGCACTTTAAATACTAAATAAATATGCATTTATAATGTCTTGCATTGGGTGGCAGAGGATGGGAAGACAGGCCCTGAACATTTAATGTTTTATTTTAGTTGGATAAATTCCATAAAAAGTCTGTTAACACACCTAGGGCCCTATTTTAACGATCTGAAACGCAAGTGTCAAGCGCAAAGCGCAAGTAACTTTGTGGGCGGGTCTCGGCGCTGTTGCTATTTTCCCGGCGGGATAAATGACTCTTGTGCCAGGCGCAAATCTAAAATGGGTTGGTCTGAAGTAGCTTCATTATTCATAGGTGTGGTTTGGGCGTAACGTGAAATAAACCAATCAGAGCGTCATCTCACATTCCCTTTAAGAGCAGAGGCGCTTTTTCCATAGCGGATTGCTATTGTAACGGCGGATTTGCCAGACGCGCGCCAGGAGCAGTTCACAGCCAAGGAGAGCAACGCTCTCGTCACGGCCGTAAAAGAGAGAAGTTACATTGAAATGGAGAAACCCACCCAAATTAACTTCGGTTAAACAGGCGTATGATAATTTGGGTAAATGTGTAAGCTAGATGTATGCTTTTATAATAAATTGTCTATCTATCTATCTATCTATCTATCTATCTATCTATCTATCTATCTATCTATCTATCTATCTATCTATCGTAATAATGTATGATTTGCAAAAATGAAAACTGCTGCTTCTGTGTAGATGAGAGGATCAAAGTGTATGGGCGTTGTGCACACGCTACATTGATTATGGCCAAGCATGCGCCCTTAAAATAGCATATGAATAACATGCGCAACGCGCCACTGACTTTAAACTATTTTTTCCTGGTTAGTGGCGCAATTGTTTTCTAAACCTGCAAAATAGCATGAAGGAACGTTTGCGCTGGAACACGCCTCCTCTTTGCGCTGAACCGCCCAGGGAGCGCAAGTGTATTTCCTAACTTACCGACGTGCTTCTGTGGAGGGAAAAGTCCGCTTTGCGCGGGTGCAAAATAGGAATGATACATGCGTCGGTGTACAAAGTCACTTGCGCTGGGTGCAAGATAGGGCCCCTAATCTCTTTAGCGGCAGCATAAATACAGTCCAATGATAGGCTTTAACTCATAGGAAAGTACGACAGACAAAACTAGTAATAATGTGTATCTTTACCTACATGCTAACAAACCAATCAGTAACTACGTCTAACGGGATAACAGTAAATAGTTTTAATTACCAAAAAACATCTCATTCGTTCAGGAATTGGGGAGACTGCACTCATCCCGCTGTGTGTGTCTGAATCATTAAAACAAATCATTAATTCGGGAAAATCGCTGTAGCAATTGAGGGAACACTGCATTGTATTTGAGTGCTTTCTGTCTGTGACGGCAGAGGAATGCACATGTGAGGAACATTAATGGAGCAAAACTTTATATAACTTCGTTAATATAAAATGTTCCCAACCCTACTCCTCATCTGAGGGTGATGGAGTGAAGCTTATCTGCAGAATATAGTCATAAAGCCATAAAGCAACAGCATCTCTCTGGTTCCCAAACCCAGAGCCAAACCTCCCTTCATGAGCCGCTGAAACCCTCCGGACCGGTAATGTTACTGCTGCTCAGTTTATGCTCTTTCTTCTCTCCTCCAACATCATTTTTATAGTCCGTATGGCCAGCTGAGCAGCTTGGGAGGCGAGAAGGCTGTTTCAGCAAATACACTTCATAAACCTGTCGTACGTGACTCAAACTAATTATGGAAGTTAAATAAAGAAGCTTTAGCAGCTCAGACTCTATATTCACAGTTCTCTGTAACGCTGCATTATTTAAGGCAAGAGGCTACAGGTGAATAGGACTTTTTTAAAAACTAATGGAGTTTCGGTTCCTTCACTGTCGCCTTTGGCTTTTGTCTTGCTTAGTCGGGGACATTTAATATTCAACAATATTATTGATCTCTTGTATTGACACCATTATATGAGAACTGAACTGAGCTGGACGATGACATCACGCTTTTCTCCAGAGCCGCTATATATAGCCTGGCTAACGTCAGACCTCTTTCTCATTGAGATGTGGTCTGGGAACCACATGTTCATTTTCTCGTATTTGAGGCGTGGTTTACGAATGCCCAGAGCCGTTTATTGGGCGCTACGAATGTCTATCAAATGCGCCTGTACGTAGCTCATAGCCAATCGTTTCAATTATACCAGATGACGTGTGTAGAGCGACAGAAATTCGACGAGGAAGAAGACGAAATAAACTTGCGTTCGTTCTAAACTACTTGGAACACTATCTAAGGCTGCATCGAAAGGTAACTTCGCGTCTGATATCATGTTGGATCCATAGATATAAACAAACTGCTTCGGTGTGTCGCATAGACGTCGTCATCGTCCTGCTGCTCCCTCCCCGTTCTGTGATTGGTCCCCTCGCTGAGGGGAAAATCTGGTCATGGTATCCAGGCTGCCTAGCAGCGTGAATAAAATCGTGCTGCGCTCAAGGCAGCATGGGGAAACCCAGGCTAATATATATATATAAATGAACTAAATTAATAACTTCTACAACACAAATTTAGCATCACTGAACTTACTTAAGCTGGACTGTGACGATACTTTCTTCTGGAAACAAACTTTGTTGCATTATTTTCCTGTTATCTCTGTAAAGCTGCTCTGAAACACTGTGTTATTAAAGCGCTGTATAAATAAAGCTGACTTGACTTGACTTGACTAATAGATATCTCTCTTCTTCTTTAGTTGATTCAATGCATTTAGAATTGCAAAATATCTGGTAGTGCAAGAAATGTTACATCTAAATACGCAAATGAGGCATTATCTAATTAAATATGCACCAAGTTCCAGAACATAAATCTGAACAGTGGATAAAGCCAGATTCAACATTCTTGTTTGATTTTATTGACACAATAGAGTTTTTATAGAAGGGATTTTGGATTTCTCTTTTTATCACTCCATGAGTCAAAAAATACTGTCAACTGACAGAGAAATACATATTCGCCGTGTTTTTAGGAATAAAAAATATGAGGTGAATGATATATAAACAAACCCCTCTGTAAAATCCTTCAGAATATAGATATGAATAAACCTGTAAATGTTGGTGTGTGTAAGTGCTGCTGAAGGGGAGATAGAAACTTTTAAATATATGCAGTGCAATGGAAATCTGCAGATGCAAATACATAAAGTGCGATAAAGTGTGTTTTATAAAAGCAAAACTCAAAACTGACCAGTGCATGAAAACACTAGTTTTGCATGCAGTCTTGCCTAACAGGTGTATCTAAACCAACAGTCTTACCTGTACACTAACGAGTCGTCGTAAGTGCCGTTGTATTGGACCTGGAACATCCGAATCCCGGGAATATTCCGCTGAAAGTTGAACTTCACCAGAGCCGAAGAAGCGGTGATTTCAGAGATCAGGACTCTCTTCTCCTGTCCTCCCTTAGTGTTGCCTATTGAAGAGCCGGCCTCGGTCTTGGCAGAAGTGGCGATGTCGGAGGATCCCGGGTCCGGCTCCTGGACCAAACTGGTGTCGTTGGTGAAATGCGGGAGTTTAGTGATGGTCAGATCCACCGTTTGCTGAGCCTCCCCAGACGGGTTTGATGCAACACAAGTAAAAGATCCTGAGTCCTTCACCGTGCTAATCAGAATATCCAGTGTTCCGTCGGCGTGGACGACGGTTCGGCTGGAGTTGAACACTAGCCTCCCGTCGGGAGCGATCCAGTGTATGACGGGATCCGGGTCTCCACGGGCTTTGCATCGTAAAGAAACCTGTTGGCCTTCGAGCGCACGGGTTTCTTGCGAGTGTCGAGTGATTAGCGGCGGCTCGCACAAGAACTCCTCCTCGGAAACGGTCCAGAAATAGCGTCCAGCGAGATGTTGTGGCGCCGCGCACGTCTCGAGATCGTCCTCGCGTCGCAGCCGGCGAAGCCACAGCAACTCGCAGTTACAATGCAGCGGGTTTCCTCCGAAACTCAACGCGAAAGACGACGGACCCAAAGCGCCTGATGTTGCAAGAACTCCTGCGCGCTGGAAAACCGGATCGGGCGGAAGCTTATGCAACTTATTAGACGTGACGTCCAGTCGCTTGAGCTTCTGAAGCCCGGAGAACGTTCCTTCAGGGATGTAGTTAATCATGTTATGATCCATGTTTAACGTATGCAAGCTAAACATGAGCTGGATGGCGATCCAAGGCGCGCTTTCCAAGTTGTTGTAGGACAAATCGAGCTCTTCAAGAGCCAGGAGGTCGTTAAACGCTCCTATGTGGATGTGTGTGAGCTGGTTATTATTGAGGATTAGATGGTGAAGCTTTGACATGCCGCTAAATGTATCGTTCGTTATATGCGTCAAGCGGTTGCTGTCCAGATGAAGCGCGCGCAGGTTCTCAAGGTCATTGAAAGCGTGAGGCGTGACGGAGCCTATGGTGTTCCTCGAGAGAGTCAGGTCCACCAGTTTGGTCATGTTGGCGAAGTCCTTGCGCTTGATTCCCGTGATGAAATTGTCCCCCAGTCTGAGTTCGACGGTGCGTCGGTCGATGTTTGGAGGGACAAACAACAGACCCTTTTTATCACACAGGGTTGCCAGATTGGGGGACAGAATCTGGCAGATGCAACGCTTGGGACAAACTTGGATCTTCTGGGCTTTCAGTGCCATTACAACAACCATCAAATAAACGAGTAGCATCTCCATCTGGGTTGCTGGTGTTGGTTTAACAACCTGTGGGGGAGAAAATGTGAGAAAAGATGTGAGTGTGAAAGAAATTAATACTTTAATTCAGCAAGGACGTGTTACATTGTGACAGTAAAGACATTTATAATGTTACAAAAGATTCTATTTCAAATAAATAACTTTCTATTCACCAAAGAATCCTGAAAAAATAAAATGCATTGGCAGAAATAACTCTTTTCAACACTGATAATAATCATAAATGTTTCTTGAGCATCAAATCCTCATATTAGAATGATTTGTGAAGGATCATGTGACACTGAAGACTGGAGTAATGATGCTGAAAATTCAGCTTTGATCACAGGAATAAATTACACTTTACTATATACAGTATTCACACAGACAACAGTTTTAGTGTAAAACAATGTGTATGTGACCCCACGAGTCGTCGATATGTAATTAAATTTCTATTCATTAATAAGTCTATTTTACAGGAAGACACATGTGTATTCATGAGCGTAACAGAGGAGCGTAACACATGAGCTACAAGACTTTTTCTGCTATCTTTAATACATGTTTCTCACAGAACATCATGTCTGAAGCTTTCCGGGGACATTTCTACTAAAGCTCATGCTCTGTGTTTGATATGATAATGTTGATGCTTTCATCTGTGTATTTTGCTGAGATGAAAGACTCATCAGAATTATTCTGATGTCTCAAAAGACAAAAAGCATCAACACAGATGGAGAGACGCGTCACTGATTTCGCTCGGCTCTTCAGTTACTCATGTTACTTATTAACTTGCACAGGATGAGAAGCGTATTCTCTGAATGACTCTAAAGTCCTTGACGAGATATAACATTTCGGTTCTGATTAGAATGGTTCTTTGCAAAGATCATGAATGTTTAATTGGGGAGTGTTTAATCATGTGTGGAATTGTATTATACGGTCTCGGATAACAAAAGCATGTTCTAAGGACCTTACCATTAATTATTTCTCAATGTTATTTGAACGTTCAAAACATCCAGATTTTTTAATGTTTTAAAAAAATGTTTTTGCTTGGTTATGTGAACGTTATAATCCAGACCCACCCAAATCCGAAAGATTAAGTTGCGACTTTATATCTCACAATTCTGACTTTTTATCTCACAATTCTGACTTTATATCTCACAATTCTGACTTTATATCTCACAATTCTGACTTTATATCTCACAATTCTGACTTTATATCTCACAATTGTGACTTTATATCTCACAATTCTGACTTTATATCACAATTCTGACTTTATATCTCACAATTCTGACTTTATATCTCGCAATTCTGACTTTATATCTCACAATTCTGACTTTATATCTCGCAATTCTGACTTTATATCTCACAATTCTGACTTTATATCTCACAATTCTGACTTTATATCTCACAATTCTGACTTTATATCAAGCAATTCTGACTTTATATCTCGCAATTCTGACTTTATATCTCGCAATTCTGACTTTATATCTCACAATTCTGACTTTATATCTCACAATTCTGTCTTTATATCTCGCAATTCTGACTTTATATCTCACAATTCTGACTTTATATCTCGCAATTCTGACTTTATATCTCACAATTCTGACTTTATATCTCACAATTCTGACTTTATATCTCACAATTCTGACTTTATATCTCGCAATTCTGACTTTATATCTCACAATTCTGACTTTATATCTCACAATTCTGACTTTATATCTCACAATTCTGACTTTATATCTCACAATTCTGTCTTTATATCTCGCAATTCTGACTTTATATCTCACAATTCTGACTTTATTTCACGCAATTCTGACTTTATATCTCACAATTCTGACTTTATATCTCGCAATTCTGACTTTATATCTCACAATTCTGACTTTATATCTCGCAATTCTGACTTTATATCACGCAATTCTGACTTTATATCTCACAATTCTGACTTTATATCTCACAATTCTAGCTTTATATCTCACAATTCTGACTTTATATCTCACAATTCTGACTTTATATCTCACAATTCTGACTTTATATCTCGCAATTCTGACTTTATATCTCGCAATTCTGACTTTATATCTCACAATTCTAGCTTTATATCTCACAATTCTGACTTTATATCTCACAATTCTGACTTTATATCTCGCAATTCTGACTTCGTCACAATTCTGACTTTATATCTCGCAATTCTGACTTTATATCTCGCAATTCTGACTTTATATCTCGCAATTCTGACTTTATATCTCGCAATTCTGACTTTATATCTCACAATTCTGACTTTATATCTCGCAATTCTGACTTTATATCTCACAATTCTGACTTTATATCTCGCAATTCTGACTTTATATCTCGCAATTCTGACTTTATATCTCACAATTCTGACTTTATATCTCACAATTCTGACTTTATATCTCACAATTCTGACTTTATATCTCACAATTCTGACTTTATATCTCGCAATTCTGACTTTATATCTCGCAATTCTGACTTTATATCTCGCAATTCTGACTTTATATCTCACAATTCTGACTTTATATCTCACAATTCTGACTTTATATCACGCAATTCTGACTTTATATCTCACAATTCTGACTTTATATCTCACAATTCTGACTTTATATCTCACAATTCTGACTTTATATCTCACAATTCTAGCTTTATATCTCACAATTCTGACTTTATATCTCACAATTCTGACTATATCTCACAATTCTGACTTTATATCTCGCAATTCTGACTTTATATCTCGCAATTCTGACTTTATATCTCGCAATTCTAGCTTTATATCTCACAATTCTGACTTTATATCTCGCAATTCTGACTTTATATCTCGCAATTCTGACTTTATATCTCGCAATTCTGACTTTATATCTCACAATTCTAGCTTTATATCTCACAATTCTGACTTTATATCTCACAATTCTGACTTTATATCTCACAATTCTGACTTTATATCTCGCAATTCTGACTTTATATCTCGCAATTCTGACTTTATATCTCGCAATTCTGACTTTATATCTCACAATTCTGACTTTATATCTCACAATTCTGACTTTATATCTCGCAATTCTGACTTTATATCTCACAATTCTGAGTTTATATCTCGCAATTCTGACTTTATATCTCACAATTCTGACTTTATATCTCACAATTCTGACTTTATATCTCACAATTCTGACTTTATATCTCGCAATTCTGACTTTATATCTCACAATTCTGACTTTATATCTCACAATTCTGACTTTATATCTCACAATTCTGACTTTATATCACGCAATTCTGACTTTATATCACGCAATTCTGACTTTATATCTCACAATTCTGACTTTATATCTCACAATTCTGACTTTATATCTCGCAATTCTGACTTTATATCTCACAATTCTAGCTTTATATCTCACAATTCTGACTTTATATCTCACAATTCTGACTTTATATCTCGCAATTCTGACTTTATGTCACAATTCTGACTTTATATCTCGCAATTCTGACTTTATATCTCGCAATTCTGACTTTATATCTCGCAATTCTGACTTTATATCTCGCAATTCTGACTTTATATCTCGCAATTCTGACTTTATATCTCACAATTCTGACTTTATATCTCGCAATTCTGACTTTATATCTCACAATTCTGACTTTATATCTCGCAATTCTGACTTTATATCTCACAATTCTGACTTTATATCTCGCAATTCTGACTTTATATCTCGCAATTCTGACTTTATATCTCGCAATTCTGACTTTATATCTCGCAATTGTAAGATAAAAAGTCTGAATTGTTAGAAAAAGTTGCAATTACCTTTTTATATAGAATTAAATTTTTTATTCTGTGACAGAAACAAGCTTCCATAATTCAGTGAACATTCCATTTTGCAACCTTTATGTGAATGTTACTTGTTCTGAATGTAATGTTATGTAATGTTCTGAAACAAGTGGTTGCATTTAAAAAAAAAATTATTCATGTCCAACAAAAAAATTATGTATAAATAATGTTTTCATCCTGATGTTTTGAGAACGTTATTAAAGAGCAGATAACTTTGAACGAACGTTCTATTAATGTTACTGGAAGAACATTTGTTAACAGAACGTTCCCTGTTTTCTGTGATGTGCATCTACAGAGAAACCCTGAGCATTCGCTTCATTTTATAGTCTGGGGTTTGAATGTCTAAATCTAAAACATCAGATCAGTTCTCGTCCCGTCTGTCGTTTGTAACCTTGGAAATTCCCATCGTCGAATGTGTGTTTTGAAGATGTGACAGTGTCACGGTGTTGCGGACGCTCAGAGCGCATGATAATAACCTGCCATACCTCAGGCCTGTGATCGGGAGAGTCGAGGTCATTACACTGTCATGGCAGACCATAGAGTGTGAAAACAGAAGAGTCTCTGCTCACCGAAGCATTCATTTGATTAATAATACAACAAAACAGTAAAAAACAGTGAAATATTATTCTAATGTAAATCATCTGTTTTCTATGTGAATATATAATATAGTGTAATTTATTCCTGTGATCAAAGCTGAATCTTCAGCATCATTACTCCAGTCTTCAGTGTCACATGATCCTTCACAAATCACTCTAATATGATGATTTGATGATCAAGAAACATTTATGATTATTATCAGTGTTGAAGAACAGCATTTATTTGAAATAGAATCTGTTGTAACATTATAAATGTCTTTACTGTCACTTTTGATCAATTTAATTCATCCTTGATGAATAAAAACTTGATTTATTTTATTTATTTCCCCCCAAAAATAAAATATAAATTCTTACTGACCCCAAACTTTTGAACGGTAGAGTTTAATGTTAAAAAAGCTTCTATTTCTGATAAATGCTGTTCTTTTCAACTTTCTATTTCTTTAAATCCTGAAATAAAAATGTAAATGACTGTTTTCAACACTGATAATAATCATAAATGTGTCTTGATCATCAAATCCTCATATTAGAGTGATTTGTGAAGGATCATGTGACACTGAAGACTGGAGTAATGATGCTGAAAATTCAGCTTTGATCACAGGAATAAATTACACTTTACTATATATTCACATAGAGAACAGCTGATTTACATTAGAATAATATTTCACAATTTCTACTGTATTTCTGATCAAATAAATGCAGGTTTGGTGAGCAGAAGAGACTCTTTCAGAAACATATATAATCTCACCGATCCAGAACTTCTGACGGGTAGTGTATATCATGCACTGAATCATGTTGTAATAAACCGACTGCGTTTTGTCCGTGTTTAATAGGCGTGTGATGATGTCACACTCTCTGCATATGAAATGAGCTTCCGATCAGCGCTTTATTGAATGTGTGTGTGTGTGTGTGTGTGGTGTTTTCAGACCAGCTGCCAGCATTAGCATTAGCAAAGCGTCTGATGTTCAGCTTCCCCTCAGAAGCGTCGCTGTGAATGTGCTGTTTTTGTGTCTATTTTATATCCCATTTTTCCAAGCCAACTGAGCCATGAAAGAAACCGCATGCCGGATCTCCTGTGTGTGTGGACACACTCGCGTTGGAGAAGGACAGTGAGGATACAGTCGAATGAGCGATTCACAAAAAATTACCGCATTTTTTTTTTTTTTTTTTGTCAATGAAATTAATGTACTATATTTTAGTTTGATTTTTTATTTATTTAAAAAAAATGTAAAACATTTGTTTGGGGTATTTATGGTACTAAATTATATATACGCTTTATTAATAATCCATTTATTCACTTTTTGAGCATAGACCTGAAAATAAATGTCCAACTTAAACTGTGGTAAATCTTGAACGCTTTAGAGCGACAGACTGAAGTTTGATCTCTGTTCAAAGACAACACTTGGCAGATTATTGCTGAAGTGGAAAAAGTTTTATAAAGTGAATATAAAAAAAGTTACAGAATTTTACGTGTATTATGAAAAAATTCACAAAAAAACTATTTAAAATTTTTATATGAAATATATATTTTCTAAATCACTTTTACTCTAAAACTGCAAGAAAATCAAAGCCAAAAATCTAAACAAGTTGTGTTCCACATTTGAGGCTGATATCTCAGTAAATTATCTTTCAGTGAGAGTGTGTTCGGCTGCAGTACCAAACGCTTCCACTAGAGGAAACTCCTCTCATTCATTTCCAATGCGCTCATTTTAGATCTCGAGGAGCACAAGAGTGAATATTTTTTACAGGACCATTTAACCTGTTTTTTTGTGTGTGTGTTCACACAGCAAGTGCCAAAACCTTTACCAAGTTTCGTACCATTCCGATGAAGTAAAAAATTATAAAAAATAAATAAATGTAAAATGTTTTGACCGAACAGCACCAGTTTGTTCAGTGCAGCCGTTCATATACATTTCCTGAAGTCAGTTTCGGGTAAAATTGATTGACTTCCACTGTACGATCAAAAAATATGACGGAAGTCAATCAAAACTGTTTGATTCCCAACATCAGAATATCTCCTCTTGTGTTTAACAGAAGAAGGAAAGTCATACATGATGACAATATTCATATTTAGCTGGACTGTCCCTTTAACATGATTTCTGCTCCTACATCCACATCTACAGAGTGTATTTGAATATTATACCAGATTATCTCAAACGAAACAAATGTTTCCAATATTTAGGGTCTGACGTGTCGAACACGTTTACAGCCAAAACATTCACAAACCTAGTCAAGCTGCAAGAGTAGATAAACCACTGCATTTCAAGGAATAAACATACAGAGACTCATTATTACTCACTATTACTCAATATTACTCAATATTACTCACTATTACTCATTATTACGCACTATTACTCATTATTACTCACTATTACCTCACTATTACCTCACTATTACTCATTATTACTCACTATTACTCATTATTACTCAATATAACTCATTATTACTCACTATTACTAATTATTACTCACCAGGGACGTCACTAGGATTGGAAGACAGGGTGGGCTTAGCCCCCAGGGTATTTGTAACTTGTGTTTATAGAAAATCTTACTGTGAATTTGAGTAAAAAACAACTATGTATATATTTAGCTGTATTTGTCTCTTCAACCCCGTTACCATCTTCAACCCTG
>CM038638.1:36967660-36972660 GCA_021554675.1 Leuciscus idus | reverse complement strand
CCGCCAAAAAAACATACATCGAGTATATATACCGGTATATATAGCGTTATCTGGTTGCTTTCCGATGGGTATGAAATACTAATTAATTACATATTGTAGCCTATTAGTGTTTATTCTGGTAACACTTTACAATAAGGTTTTATTTTAACATTGCTACTTATCATTACTGAACAATATTTTATTTATTACACTTTGTTAATGTTCGTTTCAACATTTACTAATACATTTTTAACAATAAACAAAAAACTATTGTATTTGTATTAACAAACATTGTTTGTTCAATGAGACCTTACTCTAAAATGTTACCGATATTGTATAATACTGTATTAATATTAATTTGATGTTGTTGACGTTACGTTGTTATCGTCCAATGGGGAAACGCGGATGTGGAATATTAATCTAGTCGTGTTGACGTTGAGTTCTTCTCCTCCAATGGCGAGGCGCGGGCTCATGAATATTAAGTGCCAGTCCTTCCCCATAGTAGGGGCCGGCGGATTCCTTTCTTTCTCCAGCGGTCCCTCAGAGAAAACGCCTTTCTGGAGACAGACATGCGCCGATTCAGATCGGAGATAAACAGTCAGATGTTGTCAGATGGATGTGATTGATTGATTGATTGATGTCAGGAGACACATCATCATCAGCTCATATCTGAGATCAATAAAACGTGTTCGCGCATTTCTCAGATCCTGCGTTTTCTCATGAGCGATCATGTGTGATCCTGATGTTTACAGTGGAGGATCCTCAGACAAACTACAGATTAAAGCAAACGTCTCCTTCAAGATTAAAATACTGTAGTTTGTTTTGTTTTAAACACTGGCTTGCAGAATTAGAGCACTCAAGCATATGCAGTTTTCTAACTGTAGGGGAGATCCGTCGTCAGCTCAGTGTCTGAGAGGTTTAGAGTCATAAATGCAGGTTTAGTTGCTTATAAACTCTTACATTCTCAGAGCGACTGAGTCCTCGAGTCCGTGGCCATTCTCAAGACACGACTGAAGACAACACCTGATCCAGTAATACTAACACTTTCTCTTCTATTCTATTTATATATAAAATAAAATAAAAAAGCGCTGCATATTGTTGTCCTACTGTTAGTTTCACTGCTTCTATTCTTCAACAATTACCTCAGAGTTTGACTGTTTTGCCATTGCTGGAGATTTTAACATTCACATAGATAATGCAAAAAACAATATGGCAAAAGAAATCAAAACTGTTTTAAAAACTTTTGATCTGACTCAGCATGTACATGGCCCCACACACAATCATGGACACACTCTAGATTTACTTATCAGTAAGGGTCTAAACATTTCATTGATTGTTATTAAGGATGTAGCACTGTCTGATCATTTCTGTATTTTCTTTGATATATTGATCTCTCCTGCCACTGAAGCTAGATCTGTGTCTGTCAAGAAGAGATGCTTAAATGAGAACACTGGTGTCCTATTTATGAAGGCTATATCCTTAACACCAAGCATATCTGCTGACTCTGTTGATTTTCTCCTTGATTCTTTTAACTCAAAAGTTAAAGGTGTAATTGATGATATTGCTCCTGTGAAAGTCAGGAAGAAGAGTGGCAGACAAAAAGCACCCTGGAGAAACTCAACAGCAGTGCAAAATATGAAAAGACAATGCAGAAAAGTAGAGCGCATGTGGCGGAAGACAAAACTTGTAGTCCATTATAACATCTACAAAGACAGCATCCATGCTTTCAATATGGAACTAGGCAAAGCTAGACAGACTTTCTTCTCAAATATTATAAACAGCAATTTAAACAACACACGCACTCTTTTTGCTACTGTAGAGAGACTGACAAACCCCCCAAGCCAGATTCCCAGTGAAATGCTCTCAGACAGCAAGTGCAGTGAGTTTGCTTCTTTCTTCTCTGAGAAAATCAATAATATCAGAAAGGTGATCAGCACATCCTTGAGTTACGCTGGGGTCAGACAGATCAATCCACCTGAGAAAGTAGTTACGATGTCTGATTTCAAAGAAATTGATGGCAAAATTTTGGAAGAAACCGTACAGCACTTAAAACATCAACCTGCGCTCTTGACACACTTCCCACATCATTTTTCAAAAGTGTGTTAAACAGTTTAGAAGCAGATCTCCTAGAAGTGGTAAATGCCTCACTTCTCTCTGGGAGTTTTCCAAACTCCCTGAAAACTGCAGTTGTCAAGCCCCTCCTGAAAAAGAGCAATCTGGATAAGACCATATTAAGCAACTATAGGCCGATCTCAAATCTTCCCTTCATAGGCAAGATCATTGAAAAAGTTGTCTCCAATCAGCTGAACAAATTCTTAAGCTCGAATGGATCCTTTGACAATTTTCAATCTGGTTTCCGACCGCACCACAGCACAGAGACAGCGCTCATAAAGATAATAAACGATATTCGCTTAAATACTGATTCAGGCAAATTATCAGTGCTGGTACTACTCGACCTCAGTGCTGCATTTGACACTGTCGATCATAACATACTTCTGGACAGGCTGGAAAACTGGGTGGGGCTTTCTGGGATAGTCCTAAAATGGTTCAGGTCATACTTAGATGGGAGAGGTTATTATGTGAGTATAGGAGACCATAAGTCTGAGTGGACATCCATGACATGCGGAGTCCCTCAAGGCTCAATTCTTGCGCCACTCCTGTTCAACCTGTATATGCTCCCAATGAGCCAAATAATGAGAAAGAACCAAATTGCTTACCACAGCTATGCAGACGACACACAGCTGTACTTAGCCCTATCGCCTAACGATTACAGCCCATTGACTCCCTGTGCCGATGCATTGATGAAGTCAACAGTTGGATGTGTCAAAACTTTCTTCAGTTAAACAAAGACAAAACTGAAGTCATTGCGTTTGGAAACAAAGATGAAGTTCTCAAGGTGAACGCATACCTTCACTCCAGGGGTCAAACAACTAAACATCAAGTCAGGAATCTTGGTGTGACACTAGAGTCAGACCTTAGTTTCAGTAGTCATGTCAAAGCTATAACTAAATCAGCATACTATCATCTGAAAAATATAGCAAGAATTAGATGCTTTGTTTCCAGACAAGACTTAGAGAAACTTGTTCATGCTTTCATCACCAGCAGGGTCGATTACTGTAATGGACTCCTCACTGGCCTTCCCAAAAAGACCATAAGATAGTTGCAGCTCATACAGAACGCTGCCGCTAGGATTCTGAGCAGAACCAGAAAATATGAACACATCACACCAGTCCTCAGGTCTTTACACTGGCTCCCAGTTAGATTTAGGATTGATTTTAAAGTGTTATTACTGGTATATAAATCATTCAATGGCCTAGGACCTCAATATATTGCAGATATGCTCACTGAATATAAACCCAACAGATCACTCAGATCATTAGGATCATATCAGCTAGAAATACCAAGGGTTCACTCTAAGCATGGCGAGTCTGCTTTTAGCTATTATGCCAGCCGCAGCTGGAACCAGCTTCCAGAGGAGATCAGATGTGCTCCTACAGTAGTCACATTCAAATCCAGACTCAAAACACTTCTGTTTAGCTTTGCATTTACTGAATGAGCACTGTGCCACTGTTCGTCGACTGTTTGTACTGTACTGTATTTTATTTTATTTTTCTAAACTGTTTTAATTATTCTTATTTCTTTTATTATTTTAATTTCTTCTATGTAAAGCACTTTGAATTGCCATTGTGTATGAAATGTGCTATATAAATAAACTTGCCTTGCCTTGCCTTGCCTTGTTCTCATTTGTAAATGCTAAATGAATAAATGTAAATTATAATAATTTTTAGAGTAAAACACACTGACACATGAAAGCCTCTTTTCAAGACATATATTGTCTTAAATGTCCTAAATTTAACAATTTATTGATTGTAATTTCTATTTCTGTACATCATTTACATTCTTTTCTGTGTCATGAGATGTTTTATGATGACTCAAGCTTGAAAATGTTATAATACTCAGTTTAATAGCAGACGCTGCTGGTGAAATCACATGTCCGGGGATTATTTGCTGTTGTTGATGAGGAACTGCTGGAGTGTGAGGGAGTCTGTGTGCTGGCCGGTTCCTGCTCTTCTTCTTCAGGAAACCTGTCAGGTCATCATCAGGAGGGTCCGCTACGCTACGACTCCAGCGCGGCTCCGAGACCCCGAGCAGTTCTCGTAGCTGAGCGGAGATAGTCTGAGACACACACACACAGATGTCTGTCTCTGCTGATGTGTGTGTGTGTGCACAACTCAACGCCATGATGCTAGTATTAGGAAACACCTAGCAACACCCTAGCAACCACCCAGAACTCCTAAACTGCAGTTTCCCAGAGCTGTTTAGGAGTTCTGGGTGGTTGCTAGGGTGTTGCTAGGTGTTTCCTAATGTGTTCTGGCTGGTTGCTAGGGTATTGCTAGTTGTTTCTATTGTTTTCTAATGTGTTCTGGGTGGTTGCTAGGGTGTTGCTATGCATTTCCTAATATGTTCTGGGTGGTTGCTAGGGCATTGCTATGCATTTCCTAATGTGTTCTGGTTGATTACTAGGGCATTTCTATGTGTTTCCTAATGTGTTATGGGCGGTTGCTAGGGCGTTGCTATGTGTTTCCTAATCTGTTTTTGGAGGGTTGCTAGGGTGTTGCTGTGTGTTTCCTAATATGTTCCGGGTGGTTGCTAGGGCATTGCTATGTGTTTTCCTAATATGTTCTGGGTGGTTGCTAGGGTGTTGCTATGCGTTTCTTAATATGTTCTGGGTGGTTGCTAGGGTGTTGCTATGCGTTTCTTAATATGTTCTGGGTGGTTGCTAGGGTGTTGCTATGTGTTTTCCTAATATGTTCTGGGTGGTTGCTAGGGTGTTGCTATGTGTTTTCCTAATGTGTTCTGGGTGGTTGCTAGGGTGTTGCTATGCATTTCCTAATGTGTTCTGGGTGGTTGCTAGGGCATGCTATGCATTTCCTAATGTGTCCTGGTTGGTTGCTAGGGTGTTGCTATGCCGTTTTCCTAATATGTTCTGGGTGGTTGCTAGATACATTGATAAATTGCCC
>CM038638.1:36946468-36967160 GCA_021554675.1 Leuciscus idus | reverse complement strand
AGTCACGGAGTTGTTGTGAAGCCACTCCTTCGTTATTTTAGCTGTGTGCTTAGGGTCATTGTCTTGTTGGAAGGTGAACCTTCGGCCCAGTCTGAGGTCCAGAGCACTCTGGAGAAGGTTTTCGTCCCGGATATCCCTGTACTTGGCCGCATTCATCTTTCCCTCGATTGCAACCAGTCATCCTGTCCCTGCTGCTGAAAAACACCCCCACAGCATGATGCTGCCACCACCATGCTTCACTGTTGAGACTGTATTGAACAGGTGATGAGCAGTGCCTGGTTTTCTCCACACATACCGCTTAGAATTAAGGCCAAAAAGTTCTATCTTGGTCTCATCAGACCAGAGAATCTTATTTATCACTATCTTGGAGTCCTTCAGGTGTGCTTTCATGTGTCTTGCACTGAGGAGAGGCTTCCGTCGGGCCACTCTGCCATAATGTCAAGTCAAGTCAAGTCATCTTCATTTATATAGCGCTTTTAACAATGTAGATTGTTTCAAAGCAGCTTTACAGAGACAAGCGTATAATTTAAGGTAACAGAGATTGTTTTGGCTTTATAGCGGTTCTTTAATAAAGTTATTTTCAAGCTAAAGTTATTTTTGATTGATTTGCTTGCGTCGCAACGATCATTTGTTATTAAATTAGGGGCCGCTAAGACGACACCATTCTCTCTACACAGACTTTAAACGCGAACCTGTGAGAAACGCTGATGGCGTTCACATGCGTGTTTAGAATTGGTTCTATAGTTATGTGCGTTTGAATATATGTGCGCAGGTTTGTAATTCCCTACAGACCAAGCCTAAACAAAGTACTGGTCTTTCCTTATAAATTTTGATAGAGAATTTTATTTTATTTTGTCACTTCGGGTAGGAACGCAAAACGAAATTTCCCGACAACGCCTTATCTGTAGAGTGGTAAAGGGATCCTCCACAGGGAGAGACTAGTTGGCACTTCAGCACTGCGTTGTCATCGGGTCCAGGTGAAGGTCCTTCATCAGATCTGGATCCGGCCTGGATCCGTATCCGTATAAAGCTCCGACTGGTGGATGGCTGCAGTGATGGTTGACTTACTACAACTTTCTCCCATCTCCCGACTGCATCTCTGGAGCTCAGCCACAGTGATCTTTGGGTTCTTCTTTACCTCTCTCACCAAGGCTCTTCTCCCCGATAGCTCAGTTTGGCCGGACAGCCAGCGCTAGGAAGGGTTCTGGTCGTCCCAAACGTCTTCCATTTAAGGATTATGGAGGCCACTGTGCTCTTAGGAACCTTAAGTGCAGCAGACATTTTTTTGTAACCTTGGCCAGATCTGTGCCTTGCCACAATTCTGTCTCTGAGCTCTTCAGGCAGTTCCTTTGACCTCATGATTCTCATTTGCTCTGACATGCACTGTGAGCTGTAAGGTCTTATATAGACAGGTGTGTGGCTTTCCTAATCAAGTCCAATCAGTATAATCAAACACAGCTGGACTCAAATGAAGGTGTAGAACCATCTCAAGGATGATCAGAAGAAATGGAGAGTACCTGAGTTAAATATATGAGTGTCACAGCAAAGGGTCTGAATACTTAGGACCATGTGATATTTCAGTTTTTCTTTTTTAATAAATGTCAGCAAATGGCTGCAATATAAAAAGAGTGAAAAATTTAAGGGGGTCTGAATACTTTCCGTACCCACTGTATGTAATATGATATTATACAGTATGTATGTGTGTGTGTGTGTGTGTGTGTGTGTGTGTGTGTGAGAGAGAGAGAGTGTGTGTGTGTGTGTGTGTGAGAGAGAGAGAGAGAGAGAGAGAGAGTGTGTGTGTGTGTGTGTGTGTGTGTGTGTGTGAGTGTGAGTGTGTGAGTTATACTAAACACGTATATATATACTTATTTTGCCAACATGAATTGCAAATATTATATAAACAAATCATAAATATATTTCACAACAGAATCTGTGATAAATGTATATAAGCTGAGCTTTCTGTGCTCAAACATGTTTGTTTTGATTAAACCTTTGTGTCATTTGTTTTCTTATGATGGATAATCTGAAGCCTGCAACATTTCTATTCCCACTTTAAAGTGTAGAGTATACATCATGGCTGTATTTACTGTACTGCACATGTATGCTGATTTAACAAATAAAAATGTATTATTACACTCATCAGAAGCTGCTGTTTCATGCGGATCAACATCACGTGTTTGTCTCGTATTTCTGGCCACGCCCACACGCTGCTGCGTCATCACCTGCTGCTGTCAATCAAACTCCAGTTCAGCCAAAAACACGAGCTGTTTACAATCAATAAATCATAAATCGACACATAAACGCGACATAGACGCTCAGGACTCATGCTCTGATTCATATTCAAACCTTCTACTCGTGTTTTAAAGGTTTAACTAAACTATTTAAACGTTTGGGTGTAACTTTAGCGCGTTAGCGAGCAGTTCATTAATAAACAACAAACCGCCGTGAGACATCGACATAAAGTATAAAACCTCGGATTAAAAGCGTTTGACTGCAGAAACGAGTAGAATGTGAGAGTTCAGCAGAGTTTAATGCTGATTCTGCAGCAGAAAAACACTAAACATGCGCTTCAAAACACGCAAGAAAACCCAGTGATTTCGGCTGAAGCTGCACCTGAGGTGTGTGAGTGTGTGAGATCGTCTGAGGTGTGTGTGTGTGTGTGTGTGTGTGTGTGTGATCATGTCTGAGGTTACTGTTCATGCACATGTTCAATCCTGTACTTGACTGATCGATTTATTGCTGGATGTAAAAGTGTGCTGACAGATCACCTGTGAAACTCCCTCAGGGGAACGCCATGTTTAGAGATGTTAATCACTGGTATAATCTGCTGAAACAGGGAGTGTGTGTGTGATATATAAACCCCACCAGAGTCTGACAGTCTGTCTTTTCTTCCTCCAGTGATGAAGATGATAAAGATGATGATGATGAAGATGATGATGATGATGCTGATCCAGGTGTCTTCTTCTTCTTCTTCTTCTTCTTCTTCTTCTTCTTCTGCTGCTGATTTCTCAGTGAGGTTTGGAAACGCTCTTCCTTCGCTCAGTCGTCCTGCTAACGCTAGTCAGATCTTCTACAGCATCATGTTTGACGCAGGCAGCACCGGCACTCGCATCCACGTCTACACCTTCATCCAGAGAGAGCCAGGTGAGACTCGCACAGGTGTACTGTTATTTCTACAGGTCGTTTTCAAAGCAGCTTCACAGTAATAAAGAGGAAAATAACAGAATCACTGATGCAAACTTCATCAGATTAGAGCTTGGCAACGATTAATCGCATCCAAAGTAAAAGTTTGTGTCCACATAATATATGTGTGCGTTCTGCGTAGGGTTGGGGATCAAAAATTGATTCCATTTCTGGAAACAAATACTTGTTATAAAATTAAAATTTCAATTCCTCTTATAGATTTCTTTGTGAGCATTTCAATATGACTTTAAACCATTGAAGCGTGAGGGACTCTGTTATCTGTGTTCATGTGTATCAGTATACTGGATCCGTGCAGCTCTTAAAGTGACAGCAGCCTAATATTCCTGCTCTATAATAACACTAATATTCCTGCTCTATAATAACACTAATATTCCTGCTGTCTCTATAATAACACTGATATTCCTGCTCTATAATAACACTAATATTCCTGCTCTATTAAACACTAATATTCCTGCTCTATAATAACACTAATATTCCTGCTGTCTCTATAATAACACTAATATTCCTGCTCTATAATAACACTAATATTCCTGCTGTCTCTATAATAACACTAATATTCCTGCTCTATAATAACACTAATATTCCTGCTCTATAATAACACTAATATTCCTGCTGTCTCTATAATAACACTAATATTCCTGCTGTCTCTATAATAACACTAATATTCCTGCTCTATAATAACACTAATATTCCTGCTCTATAATAACACTAATATTCCTGCTGTCTCTATAATAACACTAATATTCCTGCCGTCTCTATAATAACACTAATATTCCTGCCGTCTCTATAATAACACTAATATTCCTGCCGTCTCTATAATAACACTAATATTCCTGCTCTATAATAACACTAATATTCCTGCTGTCTCTATAATAACACTAATATTCCTGCTCTATAATAACACTAATATTCCTGCTCTATAATAACACTAATATTCCTGCTGTCTCTATAATAACACTAATATTCCTGCTGTCTCTATAATAACACTAATATTCCTGCCGTCTCTATAATAACACTAATATTCCTGCCGTCTCTATAATAACACTAATATTCCTGCCGTCTCTATAATAACACTAATATTCCTGCCGTCTCTATAATAACACTAATATTCCTGCCCTATAATAACACTAATATTCCTGCTGTCTCTATAATAACACTAATATTCCTGCTGTCTCTATAATAACACTAATATTCCTGCCGTCTCTATAATAACACTAATATTCCTGCCGTCTCTATAATAACACTAATATTCCTGCTGTCTCTATAATAACACTAATATTCCTGCTGTCTCTATAATAACACTAATATTCCTGCTCTATAATAACACTAATATTCCTGCTCTATAATAACACTAATATTCCTGCTGTCTCTATAATAACACTAATATTCCTGCTGTCTCTATAATAACACTAATATTCCTGCCGTCTCTATAATAACACTAATATTCCTGCCGTCTCTATAATAACACTAATATTCCTGCCGTCTCTATAATAACACTAATATTCCTGCCGTCTCTATAATAACACTAATATTCCTGCCCTATAATAACACTAATATTCCTGCTGTCTCTATAATAACACTAATATTCCTGCTGTCTCTATAATAACACTAATATTCCTGCCGTCTCTATAATAACACTAATATTCCTGCCGTCTCTATAATAACACTAATATTCCTGCTGTCTCTATAATAACACTAATATTCCTGCTGTCTCTATAATAACACTAATATTCCTGCTCTATAATAACACTAATATTCCCGCTCTATAATAACACTAATATTCCTGCCGTCTCTATAATAACACTAATATTCCTGCCGTCTCTATAATAACACTAATATTCCTGCCCTATAATAACACTAATATTCCTGCCGTCTCTATAATAACACTAATATTCCTGCCCTATAATAACACTAATATTCCTGCTGTCTCTATAATAACACTAATATTCCTGCCGTCTCTATAATAACACTAATATTCCTGCCGTCTCTATAATAACACTAATATTCCTGCCCTATAATAACACTAATATTCCTGCCGTCTCTATAATAACACTAATATTCCTGCCCTATAATAACACTAATATTCCTGCTGTCTCTATAATAACACTAATATTCCTGCTGTCTCTATAATAACACTAATATTCCTGCCGTCTCTATAATAACACTAATATTCCTGCCCTATAATAACACTAATATTCCTGCTGTCTCTATAATAACACTAATATTCCTGCTGTCTCTATAATAACACTAATATTCCTGCCGTCTCTATAATAACACTAATATTCCTGCTCTATAATAACACTAATATTCCTGCCGTCTCTATAATAACACTAATATTCCTGCTCTATAATAACACTAATATTCCTGCTGTCTCTATAATAACACTAATATTCCTGCTCTATAATAACACTAATATTCCTGCTGTCTCTATAATAACACTAATATTCCTGCTCTATAATAACACTAATATTCCTGCTGTCTCTATAATAACACTAATATTCCTGCTCTATAATAACACTAATATTCCTGCTGTCTCTATAATAACACTAATATTCCTGCTCTATAATAACACTAATATTCCCGCTCTATAATAACACTAATATTCCTGCTCTATAATAACACTAATATTCCTGCTCTATAATAACACTAATATTCTGCTGTCTCTATAATAACACTAATATTCCTGCTCTATAATAACACTAATATTCCTGCTCTATAATAACACTAATATTCCTGCTGTCTCTATAATAACACTAATATTCCTGCTCTATAATAACACTAATATTCCTGCTCTATAATAACACTAATATTCCTGCTCTATAATAACACTAATATTCCTGCTCTATAATAACACTAATATTCCTGCTGTCTCTATAATAACACTAATATTCCTGCTGTCTCTATAATAACACTAATATTCCTGCTGTCTCTATAATAACACTAATATTCCTGCTCTATAATAACACTAATATTCCTGCTCTATAATAACACTAATATTCCTGCTGTCTCTATAATAACACTAATATTCCTGCTCTATAATAACACTAATATTCCTGCTCTATAATAACACTAATATTCCTGCTCTATAATAACACTAATATTCCTGCTCTATAATAACACTAATATTCCTGCTGTCTCTATAATAACACTAATATTCCTGCTGTCTCTATAATAACACTAATATTCCTGCTGTCTCTATAATAACACTAATATTCCTGCTCTATAATAACACTATATTCCTGCTCTATAATAACACTAATATTCCTGCCGTCTCTATAATAACACTAATATTCCTGCCGTCTCTATAATAACACTAATATTCCTGCTCTATAATAACACTAATATTCCTGCCGTCTCTATAATAACACTAATATTCCTGCTCTATAATAACACTAATATTCCTGCTGTCTCTATAATAACACTAATATTCCTGCTCTATAATAACACTAATATTCCTGCTGTCTCTATAATAACACTAATATTCCTGCCGTCTCTATAATAACACTAATATTCCTGCTCTATAATAACACTAATATTCCTGCCGTCTCTATAATAACACTAATATTCCTGCCGTCTCTATAATAACACTAATATTCCTGCCGTCTCTATAATAACACTAATATTCCTGCTGTCTCTATAATAACACTAATATTCCTGCTGTCTCTATAATAACACTAATATTCCTGCCGTCTCTATAATAACACTAATATTCCTGCTGTCTCTATAATAACACTAATATTCCTGCCGTCTCTATAATAACACTAATATTCCTGCTCTATAATAACACTAATATTCCTGCCGTCTCTATAATAACACTAATATTCCTGCTCTATAATAACACTAATATTCCTGCTGTCTCTATAATAACACTAATATTCCTGCTCTATAATAACACTAATATTCCTGCTGTCTCTATAATAACACTAATATTCCTGCCGTCTCTATAATAACACTAATATTCCTGCCGTCTCTATAATAACACTAATATTCCTGCCGTCTCTATAATAACACTAATATTCCTGCTGTCTCTATAATAACACTAATATTCCTGCTCTATAATAACACTAATATTCCTGCCGTCTCTATAATAACACTAATATTCCTGCTGTCTCTATAATAACACTAATATTCCTGCTCTATAATAACACTAATATTCCCGCTCTATAATAACACTAATATTCCTGCTGTCTCTATAATAACACTAATATTCCTGCCGTCTCTATAATAACACTAATATTCCTGCCCTATAATAACACTAATATTCCTGCTGTCTCTATAATAACACTAATATTCCTGCCGTCTCTATAATAACACTAATATTCCTGCCGTCTCTATAATAACACTAATATTCCTGCCCTATAATAACACTAATATTCCTGCCGTCTCTATAATAACACTAATATTCCTGCCCTATAATAACACTAATATTCCTGCTGTCTCTATAATAACACTAATATTCCTGCTGTCTCTATAATAACACTAATATTCCTGCCGTCTCTATAATAACACTAATATTCCTGCCCTATAATAACACTAATATTCCTGCTGTCTCTATAATAACACTAATATTCCTGCTGTCTCTATAATAACACTAATATTCCTGCTGTCTCTATAATAACACTAATATTCCTGCCCTATAATAACACTAATATTCCTGCTGTCTCTATAATAACACTAATATTCCTGCTGTCTCTATAATAACACTAATATTCCTGCCGTCTCTATAATAACACTAATATTCCTGCTCTATAATAACACTAATATTCCTGCTGTCTCTATAATAACACTAATATTCCTGCTCTATAATAACACTAATATTCCTGCTGTCTCTATAATAACACTAATATTCCTGCTCTATAATAACACTAATATTCCTGCTGTCTCTATAATAACACTAATATTCCTGCTCTATAATAACACTAATATTCCTGCTCTATAATAACACTAATATTCCTGCTGTCTCTATAATAACACTAATATTCCTGCTCTATAATAACACTAATATTCCTGCTCTATAATAACACTAATATTCCTGCTGTCTCTATAATAACACTAATATTCCTGCTCTATAATAACACTAATATTCCTGCTCTATAATAACACTAATATTCCTGCTCTATAATAACACTAATATTCCTGCTGTCTCTATAATAACACTAATATTCCTGCTCTATAATAACACTAATATTCCTGCTCTATAATAACACTAATATTCCTGCTGTCTCTATAATAACACTAATATTCCTGCTCTATAATAACACTAATATTCCTGCTCTATAATAACACTAATATTCCTGCTGTCTCTATAATAACACTAATATTCCTGCTCTATAATAACACTAATATTCCTGCTGTCTCTATAATAACACTAATATTCCTGCTCTATAATAACACTAATATTCCTGCCGTCTCTATAATAACACTAATATTCCTGCTCTATAATAACACTAATATTCCTGCTGTCTCTATAATAACACTAATATTCCTGCTGTCTCTATAATAACACTAATATTCCTGCCGTCTCTATAATAACACTAATATTCCTGCCGTGTCTCTATAATAACACTAATATTCCTGCCGTCTCTATAATAACACTAATATTCCTGCCCTATAATAACACTAATATTCCTGCTGTCTCTATAATAACACTAATATTCCTGCCGTCTCTATAATAACACTAATATTCCTGCCCTATAATAACACTAATATTCCTGCCGTCTCTATAATAACACTAATATTCCTGCCGTCTCTATAATAACACTAATATTCCTGCCGTGTCTCTATAATAACACTAATATTCCTGCCGTCTCTATAATAACACTAATATTCCTGCCCTATAATAACACTAATATTCCTGCTGTCTCTATAATAACACTAATATTCCTGCTGTCTCTATAATAACACTAATATTCCTGCCGTCTCTATAATAACACTAATATTCCTGCCGTCTCTATAATAACACTAATATTCCTGCTGTCTCTATAATAACACTAATATTCCTGCCGTCTCTATAATAACACTAATATTCCTGCCGTGTCTATAATAACACTAATATTCCTGCTCTATAATAACACTAATATTCCTGCTATAATAACACTAATATTCCTGCTCTATAATAACACTAATATTCCTGCTCTATAATAACACTAATATTCCTGCTATAATAACACTAATATTCCTGCTCTATAATAACACTAATATTCCTGCTATAATAACACTAATATTCCTGCTCTATAATAACACTAATATTCCTGCTATAATAACACTAATATTCCTGCTCTATAATAACACTAATATTCCTGCCGTCTCTATAATAACACTAATATTCCTGCCCTATAATAACACTAATATTCCTGCCGTCTCTATAATAACACTAATATTCCTGCCCTATAATAACACTAATATTCCTGCCCTATAATAACACTAATATTCCTGCTCTATAATAACACTAATATTCCTGCTGTCTCTATAATAACACTAATATTCCTGCTGTCTCTATAATAACACTAATATTCCTGCCGTCTCTATAATAACACTAATATTCCTGCCGTCTCTATAATAACACTAATATTCCTGCCGTCTCTATAATAACACTAATATTCCTGCCGTCTCTATAATAACACTAATATTCCTGCTCTATAATAACACTAATATTCCTGCTCTATAATAACACTAATATTCCTGCTGTCTCTATAATAACACTAATATTCCTGCTCTATAATAACACTAATATTCCTGCTGTCTCTATAATAACACTAATATTCCTGCTCTATAATAACACTAATATTCCTGCTCTATAATAACACTAATATTCCTGCTGTCTCTATAATAACACTAATATTCCTGCTCTATAATAACACTAATATTCCTGCTCTATAATAACACTAATATTCCTGCTGTCTCTATAATAACACTAATATTCCTGCTCTATAATAACACTAATATTCCTGCTCTATAATAACACTAATATTCCTGCTGTCTCTATAATAACACTAATATTCCTGCTCTATAATAACACTAATATTCCCGCTCTATAATAACACTAATATTCCTGCTGTCTCTATAATAACACTAATATTCCTGCTCTATAATAACACTAATATTCCTGCTGTCTCTATAATAACACTAATATTCCTGCCGTCTCTATAATAACACTAATATTCCTGCTCTATAATAACACTAATATTCCTGCTGTCTCTATAATAACACTAATATTCCTGCCGTCTCTATAATAACACTAATATTCCTGCCGTCTCTATAATAACACTAATATTCCTGCCGTCTCTATAATAACACTAATATTCCTGCCGTCTCTATAATAACACTAATATTCCTGCCGTCTCTATAATAACACTAATATTCCTGCCGTCTCTATAATAACACTAATATTCCTGCTGTCTCTATAATAACACTAATATTCCTGCTGTCTCTATAATAACACTAATATTCCTGCCGTCTCTATAATAACACTAATAACACAAACTTTTATTTTGGATGTGATTAATCGTTGCACAGCTCACATCAAATATGAGACACATTCAGATTCTGCTTTCGTTTAAAGCAGTCATATTTCTCCAAAAATCAAAGTGTTTTAATATAATATCAGGTAAAGAAAATTAAGATTTATTTGGCGCATTAAGATTTTTGCATTGTACTAATTAAGCACTTTTCCCCTTCTACATCTCATTACTGTAATGCAAAAATAATCTATGATAATGTATGATTATTTGTAATTTTTATATTAAATTGTAAAATACTTTGTTTATATTGTAATGCAAATGCAGATTTAAAATACAAAGACAATTACACTAATTAGAATCCAATGAAAAATATAATTATTTTTTCTTAAATAAAATTGCACTTTTTAGGTGCATTTAGATTTTTGCATTGCGGTAATTATACACATCTCTAGATCTCATTACTGTAATGCAAAATAATCAGATTCTAATGAGTTTAATGTCAGATTTATTTGCTATCTAAATTGTAAAATATTTATACATTGCATTTTTATTTATTACAATGCAAATTTATGCTGATTTAAATAAAAAATACACTAATTAGAATGCAATGAAAAATAACATATATTTTCAGAAATATATTTTTTTTAGGTGCGTTAGATTTTTGCATTGTGATAATTAATAAGCACATTTTCTATTTAATGCATTGTAATGTTAAATGTATAATTATTTGTAATTTAAAGGGGTCATATAATGCCATTTTTGGACAAGCTAATATTATTCTTTAGGGTCTAAATTAAAAGTTTGTAATATACTTTAATTAAAAATTCTCATTAGTATTGTAAGAAAACACTCATTTTACCTGTTCATTATAAACGTGGGATTATGAATTATATTGAGAATGTCGTACATAGAAAACATGCCGTAATGTACCCTGAGTGTAAACAGCCGCATTCATCGTGAAGCGTGCAAGCGATTTGCAGAGATTAATATAAAGATTAATATTAAGGTTAATAAAACGTTACACTCACTTCTTCTTCTGGAGGTGCAGCAGGAACACGAATAGTTGGTACCGATCCTTTTTTCAGGAGCAGCTTCTTAGCAAAACCAGCTTTACTGACCCTCGTTTATAAAGCAGTCTGGTGTGTGAAATGATTTGCGCAAACATGAAAGCATTGACGTTGATCGTGGGGAATATGCCCTTCGAAAACAAAACTCAGCCACTGCGTCTTCAGCGGTTCGGATTTAGGAACATCAAAAAGACTGTGTTCGTTATTACACCCAAGAACAGAACACCACACTCGCTTAGACGCCATTCTGCTCATAGACAGTGCTCCAGTCCAGCATATCAACAATGACACGCCGGTCCGCGCGGACTATGATTGACAGCTCAGCTCCCTCACGAGCGGGGGTGGGTCTGTGTTGAAACGCTGCTGTCAATCAACAATCGTGGGAGGGGCGTCGATTTTGTGACGTCACAAAATCGAATGGCTTGATTAGAGACGGGAAAACATATAAGAAGATTTTTTTTAAAACACTGGATGGATTTTTATAATTTTATGATGGTTGTGTACAGGCACTGCCAACACACATTTCAGTACAATCAACTTGTAAAAGTGCAAGTACCATTATATGACCCCTTTAAATGGTAAAATATTGATTGTGTTTTATTGTACAGCAAATTTGTGCTGATTTAAAAAAATGACTAATTAGAATCCAATAAAAAAAAATGTGTTAAAAGGTGCTTTAAGATTTTTGCATTGTGATAATTATTAAGCACATTTTCTCTCTACATCTCATTACTGTAATGCAAAATAATTGGATTCTAATGACTTAAACATGAGGAATTTTTGTTTTGTTTTGTAAAGTATGTATTGTTGATGTCTGAATGTATGTGTGTGTTGTGGACTCAGAGGGATTGCCCGTGTTGGATAATGAGATGTTCCAGTCGATGAAGCCCGGTCTGTCTGCGTACGCCGACGTTCCTGAGATTGTGAGTCACTGATGGCTATGATTGGTTGTGGCTGTCATCATGTGTTTGAGGAGCAGTGTTGGGCAAAGTTACATTTAAAAGTAATGCATTACAATAATGCGTTACTCCCCAAAAAAGTAACTAATTGTGTTAGTTTTGATGAAAAGTAATGCTTACATTACTTTTGCGTTACTTGTTCTCACCTGGGCTGGGCATACTTGTTTAAAAAAAAAAAAAAATTATGTTTGGCAATTGTTAAGGCCCTTTTACACCAAAAGTGTAGAGTACAGTAGAGGTACGGTAGAGTAGAGGTAGAGGTACAGTAGAGGTAGAGGTACAGTAGAGTAGAGTAGAGTAGAGTAGAGTAGAGTAGAGGTAGAGGTACAGTAGAGGTAGAGTAGAGTAGAGTAGAGGTAGGGTAGGGTAGGGTAGAGTAGAGGTAGAGTAGAGTAGAGGTAGGGTAGGGTAGGGTAGGGTAGGGTAGAGTAGAGGTAGGGTAGGGTAGGGTAGAGTAGAGGTAGAGTAGAGTAGAGGTAGGGTAGGGTAGGGTAGGGTAGGGTAGAGTAGAGGTAGGGTAGGGTAGAGTAGAGGTAGAGTAGAGTAGAGTAGAGGTAGGGTAGGGTAGAGTAGAGTAGAGGTAGAGGTAGAGTACAGTAGTGTACAGTAGCGGTAGAGTACAGTAGTGTACAGTAGAGGTAGAGTATAGTAGAGGTAGAGTACAGTAGTGTACAGTAGCGGTAGAGTACAGTAGTGTACAGTAGAGGTAGAGTATAGTAGAGGTAGGGTAGGGTAGAGTAGAGGTAGAGTAGAGTAGAGTAGAGGTAGGGTAGGGTAGAGTAGAGTAGAGGTAGGGTAGGGTAGGGTAGGGTAGGGTAGGGTAGGGTAGGGTAGGGTAGGGTAGAGTAGAGGTAGAGTAGAGTAGAGTAGAGGTAGGGTAGGGTAGAGTAGAGTAGAGGTAGAGGTAGAGTACAGTAGTGTACAGTAGCGGTAGAGTACAGTAGTGTACAGTAGAGGTAGAGTATAGTAGAGGTAGAGTACAGTAGTGTACAGTAGAGGTAGAGTATAGTAGAGGTAGAGTACAGTAGTGTACAGTAGCGGTAGAGTACAGTAGTGTACAGTAGAGGTAGAGTATATTAGAGGTAGAGTACAATAGTGTACAGTAGAGGTAGAGTATAGTAGAGGTAGAGTACAGTAGTGTACAGTAGCGGTAGAGTACAGTAGTGTACAGTAGAGGTAGAGTATAGTAGAGGTAGAGTACAGTAGTGTACAGTAGCGGTAGAGTACAGTAGTGTACAGTAGAGGTAGAGTATAGTAGAGGTAGAGTACAGTAGTGTACAGTAGAGGTAGAGTACAGTAGTGTACAGTAGAGGTAGAGTACAGTAGTGTACAGTAGAGGTAGAGTATATTAGAGGTAGAGTACAATAGTGTACAGTAGAGGTAGAGTATAGTAGAGGTAGAGTACAGTAGTGTACAGTAGCGGTAGAGTACAGTAGTGTACAGTAGAGGTAGAGTATAGTAGAGGTAGAGTACAGTAGTGTACAGTAGCGGTAGAGTACAGTAGTGTACAGTAGAGGTAGAGTATAGTAGAGGTAGAGTACAGTAGTGTACAGTAGAGGTAGAGTACAGTAGCGGTAGAGTTAGTAGAGGTAGAGTACAGTAGAGGTAGAGGACAGTAGAGGTAGAGTACAGTACAGTAGAGGTAGAGTATAGTAGAGGTAGAGTACAGTAGTGTACAGTACAGTAGAGGTAGAGTACAGTAGAGTACAGTACAGTAGAGGTAGAGTATAGTAGAGGCAGAGTACAGTGGTGTACAGTACAGTAGAGGTAGAGTACAGTAGAGTACAGTACAGTAGAGGTAGAGTATAGTAGAGGTAGAGTACAGTACAGTAGAGGTAGAGTACAGTAGAGTACAGTACAGTAGAGGTAGAGTATAGTAAAGGTAGAGTACAGTAGTGTACAGTACAGTAGAGGTAGAGTACAGTAGAGTACAGTACGGTAGAGTACCATAGTGTACAGTACAGTAGAGGTAGAGTACAGTAGAGTATAGTAGAGGTAGAGTACAGTAGAGGACAGTACGGTAGAGTATAGTAGAGGTAGAGTACAGTAGAGGACAGTACGGTAGAGTACAGTAGAGGACAGTACGGTAGAGGTAGAGTACAGTAGAGGACAGTACAGTAGAGGTAGAGTACAGTAGAGTATAGTAGAGGTAGAGTACAGTAGAGGACAGTACAGTAGAGGTAGATTACAGTGGAGTACAGTAGAGGTAGATCACAGTAGAGTACAGTAGAGGTAGAGTATAGTAGAGGTAGAGTACAGTAGAGGACAGTACAGTAGAGGTAGATTACAGTGGAGTACAGTAGAGGTAGATCACAGTAGAGTACAGTAGAGGTAGAGTATAGTAGAGGTAGAGTACAGTAGTGTACAGTAGAGGCTCAAACAAACCTTTCAGCTGCTGTTATTCTGGATTAAAGAGCAATAGGATACAGGAGAAGGAAGTTCAACACTCTTATTTCTAAATCTAATCTAAAGTCATTTTTGCTTATTAGTATGGTTGAATTAGATCACTGAAGGTCAGCAGCAAAGACACTGGTTAATAAAGTGAGATTAAATACATAAAGTATATTTGTGTAATTTAATATTGTTAATTATAAAAGTTTTGCCTAAAATTCTGAGATTGCATTTTACTGTTTTTATTCATTTTGAGGAATACTGAACGTGTTCGTGCAAGTGAGACGAGTTAATGCATGTTCATATTTAGTCTAGAACTAAAATAACCATCATGTTTACACACACACACACACACACACACACACACACACACACACACACACACACACACACACACACACACACACACACACACACACACACACATACCCTCCTCACTTTAATACTCTCAACATGGGGACAGAAGAGCTGTCAGTCAATAAATGTGAAAAAGTAACTAGAGTTACTTACTTGTAAATGTAATCTGATTACGTAACTGGAGTTATGTGTGCTGCGTTCCCGAACCCTGTTGAGTGCGACGCTTGTCCTCAGGCGGGACTGACGGTCGCGCAGCTCCTGCGAGTGGCCAAGAGGACCGTTCCTGCGCTGGAGTGGAAGAGGACGCCGGTGATGTTCAGAGCCACAGCTGGACTGAGACTGATGCCGGCCCAGAAAGCCCACGCGCTCCTGGAGCAGGTACACACACACACAACGCACATACACAACACACACACACACGACACACACAGAACACACACAACATACACACACAACACACACACACAACGCACACACATAACACACACACAGAACACACAGAGTGTGTTAGATAGGTGCATTAGATTTTTATTAAGCACATTTTCTGTTTAATGCAAAAATAATGTTTCATGTATAATCATTTATAATTTAAATAGTTTATATATTGGTTCTATTTCATTGTACTGCAATTATTATCGATTTTAATACTAATTTGAGTCCAATAAAAACACTCATCTGTCCTGTGTGTTTGCCTCCAGGTCCAAGCCGTCTTCGACGAGTCTCCGTTTTACGTTCCTGACGACAGTGTCAGTATCATGAACGGGACGAATGAAGGTGTGTCCTCAAACAACAACATGCACAACTTTAGAGATATCCTAGACTGCAACATAGTGTCGGCCTGATCCGGGCCTCATCCGGGCCTCATCCAGGCCACAGCCGGGCCACATCCGGGCCTCATCCAGGCCTCATCCGGGCCTGATCCGGGCCTCATCTGGGCCTCACCCGGGCCACATCAGGGTCTCATCCGGGCCATATCCGGGCCACAGCCGGGCCTCATCCAAGCCTCATCCAGGCCTCATCCGGGCCTCATCCGGGCCTGATCCGGGCCTCATCTGGGCCTCACCCGGGCCACATCAGGGTCTCATCCGGGCCATATCCGGGCCACAGCCGGGCCTCATCCGGGCCATATCCGGGCCACATCAGGGTCTCATCCGGGCCATATCCGGGCCACAGCCGGGCCTCATCCGGGCCATATCCGGGCCACATCAGGGTCTCATCCGGGCCATATCCGGGCCACAGCCGGGCTGGAATCTTTGTGTGCCAGATGTGGGCCGGATCTGGGCCTCATCCGGGCCGTGTGGAATCTTGTGGGCCGGATCTGGGCCGACACTATGTTGCCTGATTAATTTGTAAGACACTGTCAAGATCACGTCCAGCTTTTATTTCACCACAGAACAATAAAGGAACATTAGCCCAGATAACAGGGAACATTCTCTGGTTATAAAAGTTATGAGCAAACGTTCTTCCAGGAACATTAATAGAACGTTCATTCAAAGTTATCTGGTCTGTAATAATGTTCACAAAACGTTAGCACACAAAAAAAATGTGTGCTGACTTAAAATTAAACTTATTAGAATCCAATGAAAAATAATATATTTTTTCATAAATAATAAATTTTACAGGAGCATTTAGTTTTTTGCATTGGGATAATTAATTATGCTCATTTTCTCTGTACATCTCATTACTATAATTCAAATATAGTCAAATTTATACGTTTGCATTTACTGTATTGCAAATTTATGCTGATATAAAAAAATGTATGACTAAATAGAATCAATGCATTTTCTTCCTTAAAAATGACTTTTTTAGGTGCATTAGATTTTTGCATTGTGATAATTGTTTGGCACATTTTCTATTTAATGCAAAAATGATGTTTAATGTATAATTATTTGCAATTTAAATTGTTGGTTAGGGTTAGGGTTGACATGAGTCTCATGTAATCCATCAATCAGTGTTTCAGCCGTCAAGAGAACAGTGATGTCACGTAACGTCACATTTACCTCAGAACACAAACTCTACAGAAGAATAACTCTAGAGACGAGCTTCTGACACACACATGCACTAGATCACATGTTCATTATATGCTACTAGATCTGTTTTGATGTATGTTTGAATTTTATGACAGACACCATTTAAAGAAATATATGTATTTATAAAGTTAGTTTTATAACTTCCTTGTCTGTAATTTAAGTGAAGAAACAATATAAGAAATGCAGTAGAGAATAAATAAGTGAGTTGTGTTTTATAAAGGAGAGTTTGTGTTGTTCTCAGGGATTCTGGCCTGGATCACAGTCAACTTTCTGACCGGTGAGTCTGAATATAAGCTTATGAATCTCATGTCAACATTAAATGCTGTTTTACTTCAATGAACAATTGTTTTTTATTACCATAACCTGACTATCATTCACTGAAAGTCAAACTCTGTTTTTGATAACAGACATTTTTATTCAGAGATGTATTTAAGCAGAGTATCACCTGACTGTGTCTTAACCAGAGCCTTTCTTTTGTCACACTTGAACCACGAATACACTTTTTTTTTTTTTATGGATTCGAGGACTTTTGTGGTTGAAATTAAAAAAGTAATAAATCCTGCCCTCGTGGGTCAATTTGACCCTGTAGGAATGAATGGAATGCGAGGAACGCTTCAGTTCACATAGAAAAAATGCTCAAAATTCAAACTAAAAATTCGAACAAAAAACTTTACCAAGAAATGATTTTATAATGTCTACATGTGTATCTGAATGCACACTGAAGCGAACTGACTTTAGGACCCAGAGGAACAGCTCGTTTACTCCATATAGAGCTATAAGCCCATCTAGAGTCAGGAATCATCTTATATTAATATTTCTCCACAAGAGGTCAAAGACACACAATGTCAGATATTTAGAGCTGAAATAAAAGGGTTATGCATGAAATTGTGTTATTTTGAATTGAAGTTGAAAGAATGTGCTTACATTACTATTTATTTATTATTTATTGATCAAATCTAGTCATTTAAGGTTAAATAAAAAAGAAAAAGAAAAATCGGCACAAATTTTTTTTGCATTAAAAAAAGAAACATATGATCAAAATTAAATAAAATAAGCGGTCCCACTTTATATTAAGTGGCTTTAAGTACTAATGACTTACATCGGAAAATAAATACAGTGTACTTATGGTGTTGATGTTGTATTGTAAAACCCTTTTGCTGCTGTTGAGGAGTGATACGGGTCAGCTGTGATTACAGTGATTAATTACAGCTGGTATTACATGCAGGTATTTTTAAGATATAAGTACAATGTAAAAACATGTTTGTACACACTAAGTCCATTTTATCAAATTATTAATTTCAATGTAAGTACATAGTACTTAAAGCCACTCAATATAAAGGGGGACCAAATAAGCTTTCAGGACAACATTTTTTTGTGTAATATTATGTATAATTTTAGGGCTTCGGGTCATTTTAACCCCGCGAGGGAAAGACATGTGCGAGGGAAGGATGAGGGTTCACCGTTTTGTACAGCTTTTTATTAACCATGTGACTTAATAAAGTGCCTCAGTTGCGTTACAGATGAGATCTGCATGTGTGTACAGTCGTTTCTGCATGTGTGAGTGTTTGCGCTGGTGTTTCAGGCCGGCTCGAGCGCGGCTCGCAGAAGACGGTGGGAATCCTCGACCTGGGCGGCGGATCCACGCAAATCACATTCCTCCCGAGGTCAAAGGTCAGCCACTGCTCGTGGGACCCGTTAAAGTCCCTGTAAAGTCAAAATGAAGTATGTGTTCTGAGTTTGTCACACCACAGAAAAATGCGTTATTAGCCACCCAGCCAAATTTTAATGAAAAAAAAAGCCGGCAAGTACATAAAATAAGCTATCAAAATCTTGAAAAAATGAGCAGGAGTCTCTGCTCTCAAACGCTGGGGGCGTGTCCGCTGGCTGCGCTGAAACCACACCCACTCGCTACAGCCGGAATGGATGCTCCTAGCAGCTTAATTGTTTTTACAAAGCCATACATGTTCGAGCCTGGACTACCTACTATAATTATAACATAAGCACAGTGGCACCAGTTGTCGGCGCGACGGGAGGATGAAGGGCGAGGCGGGAGATAGTCGGCTCGGCCCCATTCACCAGTAACAGCGGATTATCAGTGAATCCCAGTTGTCTCCGACGAAAGTTTATAAAACTATCCCGTGTAAAATGATCACTACAGAGGCAGGTTTTGGCGGTGATCCTCAGCTCTCCACCAAGGTGGCTCTTCACAAAATTAATCCACCTCTTGTTGATGTGATACGTTAGTTTTTCGGAAATTTAAATAAGGACACTGATCTGTTTTGTACGTGATCGCATCCAGGTTATATGCATTTCCGTGATGAGGCATAGCTAGCTAGCAAACTGTAGGCTGTAGTAACCATAGATATCATATAAACTCGCGATCGGCAAATTAATGTGAATGTGCTCTATTTATATATTGTTAGGGGAGGGGACAGCGTCAGGGGCTCCAGTGCGTCATCAAGTAGGGGCGTGTCCAGGAGCTCAGGGGCTCCAGTGCGTCATCAAGTAGGGGCGTGTCCAGGAGCTCAGGGGCTTCAGTGCGTCATCAAGTAGGGGCGTGTCCAGGAGCTCAGGGGCTCCAGTGCGTCATCAAGTAGGGGCGTGTCCAGGAGCTCAGGGGCTCCAGTGCGTCATCAAGTAGGGGCGTGTCCAGGAGCTCAGGGGCTTCAGTGCGTCATCAAGTAGGGGCGTGTCCAGGAGCTCAGGGGCTCCAGTGCGTCATCAAGTAGGGGCGTGTCCAGGAGCTCAGGGGCTCCAGTGCGTCATCAAGTAGGGGCGTGTCCAGGAGCTCAGGGGCTCCAGTGCGTCATCAAGTAGGGGCGTGTCCAGGAGCTCAGGGGCTCCAGTGCGTCATCAAGTAGGGGCGTGTCCAGGAGCTCAGGGGCTCCAGTGCGTCATCAAGTAGGGGCGTGTCCAGGAGCTCAGGGGCTCCAGTGCGTCATCAAGTAGGGGCGTGTCCAGGAGCTCAGGGGCTCCAGTGCGTCATCAAGTAGGGGCGTGTCCAGGAGCTCAGGGGCTCCAGTGCGTCATCAAGTAGGGGCGTGTCCAGGAGCTCAGGGGCTCCAGTGCGTCATCAAGTAGGGGCGTGTCCAGGAGCTCAGGGGCTCCAGTGCGTCATCAAGTAGGGGCGTGTCCAGGAGCTCAGGGGCTCCAGTGCCTCATCAAGTAGGGGCGTGTCCAGGAGCTCAGGGGCTCCAGTGCGTCATCAAGTAGGGGCGTGTCCA